>PNEQ01128229.1:42363-54844 GCA_003012365.1 Medauroidea extradentata
TCTCTCGCTAGCTTCTGTCTTCCTTTGGTAGGTGACATGGAGGCGCAGTTCTGCGTTCCGCGAAAGGGTTCGCGCGGTTCCAACAGACTGTTAGCTGAAGTACACTGCGTGGTAGAGCGTGATCTCTCCCCTCGCCCATGGGGGCCGGGCGCCGGGATGGCCTAGGCTAAGAGGCACCGTTAACAAAGAAAGCCACACGCAAGTGTGAGTAAACATAGTATGTCCAGGACTACGTTTAAGGCCAAGAGATTCTTTTTGCGCTGTTTTTGCGAGACTTACTGTATATTATTAAAACTAGGCACAATAATTAACAAACAGCAGTTATATAAAAATGGCCAATACTGACATAATTAATTTCTCAAATCTTGAAGTAGCCAAAATTATGAGCATTTTTGTTATGAAAAAAGTAGGCTATGTAGTAAAAATAGTTTTCGCCGATTTTGTGATGGTATTAGAATATTTATGTACTTAAAAATATAACACAACAAAAAAACTGCGTGGCTTTAATCGGGTCACGTAACTATTTTGTTAACAATAGCGCCAGTTGGAACGTAGCCAAGACCCTTACTAAACCCTAATACGCAGCCTAAACATAACGGATCTGGTGGAATTGGTAGAAGTGGGGAGGGGGAGGGAGAAAGGGAATGTATGTATGTTTAGTAATGCGTGATATGTCGACCGTCGCTTAGCCCCAGGGTTTTAACCTCCCCTGTCCATGTTTAGAACAAGTTTAGAGGATTCTGAAGGGTGGATGAGGGTGGTTTTAGTGAACACATAGCTGCGCGCACCCTTGCCGCTCTCCAACGAAATATGCGAGGGGGATGGCGGGGTAAAAAAATATGCTGTAATAAAGAGATTCATCCAAACCCCCTTAAAAAAATACGCGTCAGTGAAAAATCATCTTTTTTTTACGAGGGCTCGTCGTGTCGCCAATTTCCGAACGTCCGCCCTTCGCTCCGCTACATCATAACCCCCCTCCTCCAACTCTCGATCACTAACCCTTTTGTTTGGGCCAACAGCACGATGAGCTGTATTTATAGTGCATATTATGTCGGCGAGTGGGGGGTGGCACTAGTAGGGGTGTGTTATAAGAGAGGGGTGGTGTTTAGAACCTCGGGCCTCAGCCCTACTATTGTTTACGAGTTTTCCTTTATTTGTGCCACTTTGCCTCAGTAGGTAGAGTCCGGGAAAATTGCGAATTAGAGTGGTTGATAAATTACTAATTCTAAGTCGAACCATAGACACAGAGACACAAGTTTGTAGTAAAAAGATTTTTGTAATATTTTTTTTTTCCAATGACTTACGTACATTTCGACAGTTCTGCTGGTAGTGTGTCTTTGTTCAAACTTCCATTTGACTGCACCAAGCAGGATAAGGATTATGAAGCACCACAAGTTGTGACTTGCCAGCAGAACATCAAGACAAGAGAGGGTAAAAATATCAAATCACTGATCACCAAATGACGCATAAATCTTTTCGTCAAAAACTCGCGACTCCAGCTACAAGGGGTTGACGAGGACTGTACTATTTATACTCATGTATACAGAATGTTTTTGAATATTTGGATAAACTCAACATACGTATTCTTCACGAAAAAAATTCGCGAAACCTTGTAACTACGACTAACCATTTACAATGCAAGCCAACGCTGATGCACCCCTTTAGGACACTTACAAACGAGAGTTTATTGTGTGGTTGAGTCTGACTGCAAGAAGGGTTCGAGTTTGATGACCGGTGGCTGGTCAGCAGCTGGGTATGTATTACTACGGACGACGCGCAGACATTAAACACACGGGTGTTTGTTCAACCACACGCAGACTGCAGACGCTTAGTAGGATCGCCGCCACCAACTGCAGCGTTGTACCTTTACACACGAACCACATGCCAACCACTAGTGACGTTGTGTTTCTTTGGACAGGTTAGCTCGGCGCGACAATACAGAAACATTCACTCATGGAGCCGTTTAGTACGGATCTGTTCAACACACAGACTGAAGCAAAACCTGCAATGTGGAACTACCAGTGCGACGCAAAATAGAAAGGATGGAAGCATGGGAACAAGTGTGCCAAGTATTCCACGACCATTTCCAGGACTGAGTACCAAGGAAAAAAATGACATACAAAAGTTCTAGTTGCTATATTACAAAATAAATATGGAACACATATTACGATTTATGAGTATATAGTAATTCTGACATAAGATCCATACATAACAAATTATCGTTCATAATACAGTAGGGGAAAATTATTGTTGAAAGGATGCCGTATGTTGGTGTTAATGAGACAAATGATTTGAAGTAAACGACGTACATTTATAACACTGTATGAATAATTTATGTTGTGAAGCATTTTAAGTGGAATCGTAAGTTACTCTACTTCATGTCCGAAATGTGGGAAAACAATCATATTTAAGTATGTAAAATTTTTGATACTTGTAAAGGTGTCCATGCCCATCTTTGTATCTAATATATCTTAGAAGATATTGTTCCAACAAGCTCAATCAAGTCAGTTCATTTAATAAATCAACCCGCTTACTTCAACCAGGTCTCTTTCTTGCAACCATTGTCTCAACTATACTACGGAAAAAGTAGGCCAACCAGAATTAAATGAAGAAGGATAAACGGAATAAATTTCATCTGCACCTCGCCGTAAAAAGTGCATCACGAAAGGTTGGGCTAATTAATAACTAATGTCCTTGATACACGAACAATGAAGAGATGATAGGACGAATCCAAATAAGAGGATGATGAAGATATTTTTGAACGATGTTGCTGGTGAACGATCTGAAGAAAATTAACGGTAATAAATAAATCCAACGCAAAACGTGAACTTACTAAGGATCGGAAAATTTCGCGGATTCAAGCCCCGTCTATTCGTCACTGTATGTTGTTCTAGTGAGTAGCTGTTAATGGACAAATAGTCCGGGCTTGAGTTTGCACAGGACACTGCATTCTAACATACAGGTAATTGAATCCGCGAAATTTTCCGGCCCCTATAAATTACTCATATGTAAGAACAGAATACAATGTGCTGGGGTTCTTCGTATCGTATATTCTTGATCCTCGACATAAATACTACAGTAATGTCTCTTCTGTTAATATGGCCACGCAACCTGCCAGTCAGGTATCACCATCTGGCAGCATTGGAGGCAGGGAAATTTCGATAATACAGTGATATGCATGCCTGTTGTTCCACTGAGTAGCAGATAGTGGACAAACGGTCGGGGCTTGAGTATGCATAGGATAGTGAATTCTAACATACAGGTCACTGAATTGGCGACATTTCCCTGTCCCTGGGCAAGTAAGTAACTCTTCGTACTTCCCTTCACTCCTTCCACCTCCACACTACTGTCGGCATTCTACCTCGCATGTTTCCTCTGTAACAACTCCGTGAACAGGAACTGACTCTCCTAGCCATCACAAGTAATGTCGCACCTTACCTTCGCCTGCTTCAGGACCGAGTAGCACTGAAGAAGAATCACAATCATAATTGTAGACTTATTCTAACTTACATGAGTAGTATGCAAGTATTTATTACTCGCACGTATTTGTCAGATTTTGTTCATATTAAGCACCACTGGCAGCATATAAATATTATAAAGAAGAATATATGGCTGTAACAAAGACATGAAGAGTGTTCTTTCCTCCGGTGGTCGTTCCCTTCAAATGTTCGTGTTACGTCTCTTTACATGTTACCATACTTTTGTGTTGGGTTATGACATGGATATTCTAGATTACTGGAAACACTTATCTTCATTTGCACGAAGCTCATCATATAAAATAAGGAAGTCCTCATATTTTAAACGTTCTTGTACTACCGGATGTGCCCAATGGCTTCGACCTCTCCTCTTTCTACTACGAATGAGTAACAATAGGAGTGTTTCCTCGTCGGAGTTATCGCTAATACTGCGCTAAAACTATTCCTGTGGTCCACGTGAGCCACTTTTTGTAGCACAATGGACCACGCTGCAAGTTCATCTTTACCACTTGCAGTCGGTTTGGAACACGTGCAAGTCACATATCTGTGCAGCCATACTCGACCACAATAAACTGCTCGATGCAGCAGTCTTAAAGTAGGGTCAACAAGAATGGGTAAATACAGTTCTGGTAAATAGACTGTACACAGCAATCATAATACTCTAGAAAACATTCAAATGACCATAGTTCTATGTTTTGCGTGATATTTAACACGAACTTAAAATGTATTTGTGAAAAATACGATTAACAATTATATTGCGATAAAATGAGATATTCTCTGATTCGTGTAACTTCACTAGTGTTTGAGGCAATCACTTTTGATATATCGTACTTATATTCAGACAAATTTGGGGTTAAATGAACCAGAGAGGTGTATTCCACAGTATTGCGTTGTGGTTGATACTGTATTTAAATGTAAACCTACACTCCTAGACTGTCACATTGCACTGCAGGTTATGTGAAACTGATTGCTAATATGCTACAAAGGCCTGTATCCTCGCCCTAAATGTTGTAAAGAATAAATTATGATAATTCTATAGTACCGTGGCATGAAATAACAATTAAGCTGAAATCTAACATTGTGTAAATTTTTTTTAAAAGATTGTTTGGTTCTATATTTTTAATAATCACGTTTACAGCAAAAGAATGAGAAACATTATTTTTCAAATGACCTTGTTTATTTAACGAACTGATTTTCGTTCATGTCACAAAACAATAAAATGTCCCAGAAATTTCGTAGTTGTGAATTTGTCACTTTAAAAGTGTTAAAAGGGAGTTGCCCGGTAGATATTGACTTGCCCTTCTCGCTGCGGCATGGCAGGGGCAGCGAAGTGCGGGTGTCTGCAGATCTCATTAAGCGGCTCGTGAAGAGTGTGCTGTGGACCCAGGGGGCGGGGGGGGGGAGATAGAGAGAGGTCAACCGGCGGAGCAAATGAGTTGTAGCCCACGTCGCTCGCAGACGTGTCTTTGCAACGCCCTCAGCCTCCGTACAGGTGCGGCTAGGCGCTGTTTCCATTCTCGAACGTAACCAGCCTCCCCCTACCCCCTACCCCAAAAACCACTTTCGCCCTCACTCCAGGACAAAGAAGTGTACCGAAGCGAACGTTTTCCATTTGTTGCCAGCTGGCCCGGGGAACACGAGACTGGGCGTATGTCGCGCGCCTGAGGCCGAGACGAGTTGAAGCACTAAGGGTGACCAAGAACGCGCACATTGCTTGATACTAGTCTCTAATAGTACATCGTTGAACTAGCGTACAGCCTGTCCGTCTACGAAACATTGAGTGGTAGCCCCGTCATATAGCTACATTACCGGCAGACATGTGTTGCACACACATTTGCTTCAAGGGATGATATACCAAAAATGTCATCAGAAAATCAGATTTAATGATTCATACATTGGCATGGACAGAAGTTACATGCAGTTCACGTACTTTTCGAAAACGTTTGGGAAACCATTAAAAACATTCTAAAATAATAATTTAAAAAATTATAATTCGTTGTCCCGCGAATGGTGAAACATAAAAAATTGTTGTTATTTCTTACACTGTACTGTTCTTATGAATAGGCTGGAAAAAATATTAAAAATGGCTGAAGAAAAACGTAATTTACACTTCAGGAGTACCCACAGTACTGCGCATATCGTACGCACATGTAATTGGAAAAAAAATATGTAAATTATTCAAGGGAAAAGCTAGAAGCGAAAATTTTAAAACTGCATCGTCGTTCAGATTTGCTGTGTGTTCAGGGGATCGGTAACCGTCATCTTGGAATTCTAATGTTTCGCTGCAAGTTGCAAACAATTTTATTTTAGAACGATTCTTGCAATGGGGGCAAGTTACAAACTGAACAAGTATTGTAGTCATACGCCACAGCAGCAAATGCTGTGTCACAGACAACCAGAGAATACACACAAACACGTAAACAAACAAAAGGACTTGTCTGCAACTGGCAAACATATATACAGTGTCACAAGGAAATCAGTCAGTTATTTACAAGAAAATAACACAAACGAGCACCCAAACAAAAAAAAAAAAAAACAAGGAAAAAATAACAAAACATCTCAGATTATTCCACAAAAGGAACTCCGACAGAAAGTACGAAACAACAGACAAAAAATGTACATCTGCTTCGTGGTTTAATTTTACTGTACCAATCACAATACGGTTTCTGGACCCCACACGTCTGTGATCTGTGAGAATTACTAACATCCAATCACTGACCACGTAGCAAAGCTGCAGATGTGCATGTAAAACGTTGAGACAGTGAGAGATTTCGGTCAGCGCTCAACATCGAGGTCTTAAGCGCTGGTGAGGGCTGAGGTAATGGAGAGGCGCCGGAATGAAAGGACGGGGGAAACAGCATATCCCAGAGAAAACCCGCCGACCAGCGGCATCATCCGATACGATTCCCACATGCGATTATCCGAGGGCTAACCCCGCCGGGAATCGAACCCGGATCGCCTTGGTGGGAGGTGAATGGTCTGTCCGTTCGACCACCGCGGCCCCTGTAAAACATCGAAACAAGATGGTTAGATATGATGGTTCACCACGGGAAGACTTGACTGCTGGGTTTCAACGTACGTTCAGCTTGTATGTAGAGCTGTTACCCTATTCGACTGAGCCAATAAGAATCCCGCTATTCTAACATTTGATGCCTGTTATTGGTCTGCAGACAGTTACGTTGTATCAGACGTACACCAGACAGTCATATATGTCACAAGAAACTACAGTGTTTTCAAGGGTATGTTGGCACAAAACATTTTTGTCATATACCATCATTTGAGATTTTGGTATATCGCGGAAATTTTTTGTGCTAACATACCCTTGAAAACACTGTAGTTTGTTGCAAGATGTATTCTTGGGTGATATACGTCTGACACTCACTCCCTAGCTGTTTTCAGACCAGTAGATAACAAATATTACATTAGTGGGATTCTCACTGGCAAAGTCAAATAGGGTGACAGTCCATGTACAGGGAAAAACCAGTGATATTTTGTTAAACTCAAACGTACTTTGAAAGCCAGGAAACAATCAAGTTTTCCCGCGATAAACCATTATCTCGAACCATAGTGTAAAGATGCTTTCAGAAAAATCAGATGTCCCTATTATTTGTTAAATACAGCGGTTGGCCGGTATTCGCATTCTGTATAGCCTATGAAAACTTATCATGAACTGAAATATTTTCGCTAGTAGAGATGGGAAAATTCGTGTGTTCACTGACCTGTATGCTAGCAAGAATATCTGTGTACTCAAGCCGGCCTCCGTTACGTTAGCATGCCAGTCTACGGTGCGAGAGACACTGGGTTCAGATCCCAGCACGGGCATGGATGTTGGTGTCGTTTACTTAGGTTTATCCAGTTTGTAAGTCGTATCTTATTATTACTAGCGGCGTACAACCGGGGGAAGTAAATAAACCGTCTAAAATATAAATAAAAACACATAAATCTGTACTCAAGCAGACAGCAGCGCCTAGTTCGCTTTTATCTGGCACAGCGACGTTCTACCTTATTGAGCCAGCACTTTATTGCTTCTTTAATATTGTCTCGGCAACCTTCCCAGTTTATCAAATAAACCAAGAACCAACAGCGTAGGCGAGACGAACACATATTACGTTGAATTAAAGTTAGTGCACAAACGAAAACGCGAATCTGTCAGGTCCCGAATAATAATAGATAGTAGTATTCAAGAGATAATCGTTGAAGAACTAGGAGTCAATACAGATGCACAGTGCATTGGGCATGTTCAGTTACAGTGGACCAATATGACAGTTGCAAGAAAGAACACAAGAGACCAGTTGTACTAACATACTTGCTGTGTTATACAAGCGACCAACTTTTGTCAAGTCTAAATCTACAGACAATGTGTGTCGACTGCAATATCTTAACGTGTTGCAAATACGTACGCCCCTGATATTTCAATCCTAACTGTATGATGCTGAACCAGTGCTTGTATACTTAACACTACCAAAGATCTGTGAGTCAAGTTATCAGTGACAGAGCCGTTCACAAGACAGCAGAAGCAAGGTCCCCGTCACACACAGAATGAACTAGACAGCACTGCTCTCTGAAACCTCTTTGTTCAGTGTTGATTATGTGCGCGCATCCAGTGAAACATGCAAGCTATACGATTATAGGACAAGAACGAGAGAGAAACGCGAAGATCTTTGGTGACAATATACAGGATATCATAAGAATCACAAATGCGGACATATATATCGTGATTATGTGGTTAAACAATACAAACTCTTTAGTAAAAATGTGTTGGGGTCAATACTTTACGAGTAAAAAAACACAAATTCTGTACACCACCGTAACAAACACATGCTTTCCCATTTGGAAAGAGTACGTTATCGCTACAGCGGTGCTGAACTTATCAAGCTCATTAGCGTCAAACAGGCCATACAGCGAGGATTGCGGGGTAGCTAAAGATACTGGCAAATCAGGAGAATATTTCGTGTCAAAGTATGTTCCAATACATTGTAGCATTCTTCGTTTTATACGACTAAAAGGCTGAACTACAACATAGTTTATTATTTATATTTTTTATTTCATTTGGACGTTTGACGTGCCCTCGAACAGCACGGGGCCTGGTAGAGGAGCTCGGAAGAACGGGATAAGGAGTCAGTCAGGGTCAAGTTAACTTAACTACAGGTTAGGAATCTCTGTGTTATTAGTTTGGCAAGGGACAAACTCTGCCGCTAGTTGCGCTGCTATCAGTAACGGGGCTACGAACTTTGCCGAGGACGGTACCGAGGGTTCACGAACGTGACCACGTGGCTGTTGTTTCACGATTCGAGTTCCAACTTCCGAGGACGTCATTTTAAAGACTTTTATTGTGACTTTGTGATATGTTGCGTTTGTGACAATGATTCTTGACGATAGTTAGGTTTTCATTACTTATATTCAAGTAATTAGCTCCGTTAAATTTCTGCACGCAGACACACATAGTTCAGTTCACTACTTAAACACAACGCGATGGAAATTTTCTACCGAGATTAACCTTAGTGGCGTCATATTCGTGCCTGTCAACTGACGAATCACAAACATCCACAACTGTCGTGCCAGTCGAATGGGGGCTCGCCAATAACGAAAGAAAAACGTCAACGTTGCACTTAAGCGTAGCAAACAGTCAACTTTTCCCGCCATAAATCATTATCTCTAAAGCATCGGACAGCCAAGATCCACCTGCAGCACGATAGTAAGTATAACGCCACCAAAACTGACGCCACACAAGAGAAATTGTTTTACGTCTATTATAGTTCCAAGCTTATAATTCCGTCGTTCTTATGCCCGCTCAGAATCCTACACAAGTTCCCGAAACATGTGTGTTTATGTAACTGGAGATAGAGGGCTTAACACATTTTGGCAAATGGTATTCTCTATTTGCCTTACTTTTCACTCCAATGAATCTCTGCACGTACCCCGACGTACGTAAGCTCTTATAATCGGCACGCACAGAACATGCGCCTCTGACCCGAGGTCCCACCACTATCCCCTATCATACTCACCAAGGACGGTGCAAGTCGTTGACGTAGTTCCTCACCGGTCGTCGTAGACATTCTGGCGGGACTAAGGCGTTACTAGCCGCCAGAACAGTCGCCGCAGAAAGCGGGCTCGACAAACATTGCGGTACATGTAATAGAGTCAACCTCTTGTTCGGGTGACAGACACGTTGACCACGAGCTCTGCGGAGGCAAGTTGAGGTGGGCGTCGGAAGACCGCAGTGAGGAATTTCCCGACTGAGTTTTAATAACAGAATCAAGCAGTTCCGTCCGAACCGCCAAACAAGTGAAACCATTAACGTCCCATCAGACAACCCCCACACCATAATTTTATACGGTTCAGGTATTCGTAGACCAATAACAACCATTCGATTTCGACGTAAGAGATGACGAGTTAGCCCAGACACATATGTACATACAAATTACAAACACAGATTGTCGAACGTGTCACTAATATATTGGAATCCAGCAAACACTTAACTTTCTTGACGACAAAACACTGTCTGTACGCACATAGGGACTGAAGAGGTTAAAATGGCGAAGACTACATTCATTACTAACAAGTTTTCGGAAAATAGGTGACCCTATTTATTATTTATACAGAGAGAGGGAAATCTCGAGAATCTTTAGTTGCCGCCACTTGTAAAACACTTTAGCGGCCAGCGTCTTGTGTGATTGGATGACGGTTAAGAAGTATTTAAATACGAATCACGTATATTCTATTTTGGCGTACCAAGGGTTATTACTGGCCCAGTCAGATAACGTCACTCCAATAACTACACAAGAACGTAACAAAAGGCCTCGCAAACAGTCAACTTTATCCCGTGATAAATCACTGTCCCTAGTGAAAAAAAAGTAAAAACAGTTATGTTTAAGCAGAAAACAGAACTATTTCTATTTGTGGCCATAATTGTTATGCCGACGGGGTTGTAGAGTTCTGGAAATAGGGCCAAACCAGTACAATCAAACTAAAAACGTGCGAGGCATGGTCGATGTGGTAACCAGAACTCCAACCAACTACCTTGGCACAAGTGTCTGGCAGTGCAGAAGACTGCACTACACAGGTCCAGCAACAGTTGCTGCGAAAATAAAAACAAAGTGTTTCAATAGCGTCAGTTGACGTGTAAACACAGCGAGAGAGGGCCCCGCGCATAAATGACGCTCGTACAAAACACACGGCGGCAAAACAAACACTACTGCGTCATATGCAATAAATCAAGCAGTTGAACGTACGTGCTGGGCGTGCAGGAACGGTGCCCCATCATGAATGTAAAGTCTGCCAATAGGACAGCACGTGATATACTGCATTTATCAGCATCTGTTACGAAGAACCAACAGATATTTTAGTCGCATTCCACCCGTACTGTTAAAAAAAGTCCAGGTTAAAATCGTAACATATCGCCATTTGCGCACGTTTAGGATCTCCGTATTAAAGCCACGATATCCCAATCCTACTGCTGTGTCAAATAAAGTACCAAAAACCTACTTCATAGTTTACGTGGTCATTAATTGTTTTAATATAGGACTGATTGTTACAAAACAATGGATTCCAAGATTTCAGCTAATCACTTAACTAAAGGAATTTTCATCAATCAACTATATAATAAAATAATTCTGTCTAGAAAAAATAAGGTTACACAATAATAAAAAAACACTTATCAGCAAAAATTGGGGACAGATTTACTAAGCTCTCATTTAGGCGCGAAAGTTAGTCCTTGCCCAGGCAGCAAATAGTGTCTTATTTAATTTCTACTTGCATAGAGTAATTCTGAGGATAATTTCTTGTGTATGCCATTGATAGGTCTAGGGAAAATTCGTGAGTTCAACGACCTGCATGCTAGAATCCAATGTCCTATACATACTCAAGCCCCGTCTATTCATACATTGTCTGTTGTCTGAATGAGTAGCAGGTAATGTACAACCGGTAGGTCTTCGGTATACACAGGATAATGGATTCTAGCATGTTGGTAGTTGAACTCACGAAATATTCCTAGCCCTAGCCATAGATAGAGATGACGGTATATCGCGATAACCTTTTTTGCCAACATACCCTTAAAAACACTACTTTCTTGCAACATGTATGATTCGGTGAAATACTTCTGACACAACGTAGCTGTCTGCAGACCAATAATAGGTATCAAATATTACAATATCGGGACTCTTATTGGCTCAGTCAAATAAGGTAACCGCTCCAAGTCTAAGCTCAAGCCAGTAATGTTCTAGTAAGCTGAAAGTGTGTTGGAATCCAGCAAACAGTCAAGTTTTCCCGCGATAAACCATCATCTCTAGCCATACATTTTGCATAATGACAAGAAGCAAGAAATGTCACTACTTCAATGTCCTGCAGGTTTCCACTGTTCTATACATTCTCGAACATCAGCTGTCAGCTCAGTGGCTGCTGGCACAGTTAGCAGGCAGCCAGTATCACTACATACCAGGTAGTATGGCACTACAAGCCCTCGTAACAAATACTTGACCGAAGAATGCCGAAGTTTTCCAGCAACTTCTTACAGAAAAATTAATGTAAATGAAATTCCAACGAAATGAAATTACGCATCTATAATAACGCATGCAACTGTAAAATATTTTCATTCAGTACACTGAAAAGTAAAATGCAATAATGACAGTTAGAATATAACGTGACAATTATGAATGTCTGTTTCCATTGCTAATGATGCGTGTACTAACGTTTGTATAGGGAGGGGTAAGAAGAAAAAGAATTTGCTACATTATCGGTTATAAATTATTAGAATGTCAGGTACTTTCTGTAGAAAACATTGAATGTTATACAATAAGGAATTAATAATAGTGTTGCATGCCATGTTCCTGGAGGCCAGTGGTCGGCGGCTGTTTCGTAACACCTTGAGGGCTGGCCGATGATTCAAAGCCCGGGTGGCTCATAGTGGGAATCCCGCTGAACCTACGTCATAGATACCTGTCCCAACTGCGTCTTAACCCTTCGAGGGCGGCGGACGTGACTACTAGCACATCCGAAACATGATGAAA
>PNEQ01128230.1:6205-21017 GCA_003012365.1 Medauroidea extradentata
ATATATATATATATATATATATATATATATATATATATATATATATATATATATATATATATATATATATATATACATATATATACATATATATATACATACATATTTATAAATACATATATATACATCCATATGTATGCATACATACGTATACATACATACGTATACATACATATACATACATATGTATACATACATACATATACATATGTATACATATGTATACATACATATACATACATATGTATACATACATATACATACATATGTATACATACATATACATACATATGTATACATACATATACATACATATGTATACATACATATACATACACATACATGTGTATACATACATACACATACAAATTTATACATACATATACATACATACACATACATACATACACATACATATGTATACATACATACACATACAGATGTATACGTGCATACACATACATATGTATACATACATATACATACATAAATATATATACTGTCGTCGTACCAGGCCACAGGCCAGGTGGAATTGCCCCTGGTCGCGGCAGGTGTTCGCCAAGTGTGTTGGTGGCAGGTGTGCGCTGGTTGTTAGCAGATGTGCAGTACTTGAGTGTGTGTGGCGGATCAGTGACAGCGGCAGGGCGTGTGTGAACTTGACAATGACGTGCGACACCTTGCCATCCCGGCCGCCGAGCGGCCATCTGCCAGTGCAGGACATGTGGCTTCGCCACCCCCTCCATCTACTGGCCCATGAGGGAGGCAGTCTGGAAGCAGTGGCCATAACGGACGGAACGAGTGAGACGTGGTGCCCTTCGGGACACTGATTCGTCCAGCGAGAAATGTGTGTTTTACTATGTTTTGCCATTTGGAACTGGCTCGCTTAAGACCCAATGGTATGGGGGTGTTGACCGCCCCATAAGTGTCCGTGTAAGGTGTAGTTTTCACCAGGTCCTCCCTGCTTTTCCCGATACACAACTGATCTGACTCCTCAGGTGAGAGGGGCACGCCAGCACGAACAGACCATGACCAATCGAGCCTCGTGTTCCCGGCTACACGCTCAACCAAGTGGCGCCCAGAGCATTCCAACGCATCTCCGTTCCTACCTCTCTCTCACAGGACACGGCGTCAATACATACATATTTATACATATATAAATTATATATATATATACACACACATATATACATACATATGTATATATATATTTATATACATATGTATACATACATACGTATGTATAAAAAAAAACATATGTATACATACATATGTATACATACATATGTATACATATATATACATATGTATACATATGTATACATATGTATACATATATATATATACATATGTATACATATATATATATGTATACATATGTATACATATATATACATATGTATACATATATATACATAAGTATACATATACATACATATATACATATATACATAAGTATACATATACATACATATATACATAAGTATACATATATATGTACAGTGAATACTCGATAACTCGGACCTCGATGTCCCGGACTTCGGATAACTTAGACAGAATTTTTTAAAAAATTTCAATAATTTTTAATTAATTATTTGTTGGCTAAAAGAAAAAAAAAGTTTCTGCTGAATTTTAATTCATCACATTATATTTTAGAACAGTATCAAACTTTACAACGTAGTCGTCCATCGCTACTTAGACTTTAATAATCCCACAGTAAATATCTGGCAAGTTCCGTGTGGTAAAATGTTGCTATTGAGGTATGCAAAGCGTGAGTAAAGATGCAACGCAGCAGACCGACCTCTCACTTCTTTATCTTTCCTCCCTCTTTGTCCTGCGAGCCAGGCATGCACGTGTGTCGTAAATAAACATTTCAGCGCGGTGCTTGTGAAATGCCGGTAACTACGGGTTACAATGACACATAAACGGAAAATTATTTTGTTCTGGTATGTACAATTAATTCAGGGTTGCAAAACAAATTGTTCTGGAAATTAAAAAGAAAAATTAAAAATCATTGCTTTGCATTGAGATGTAGAAAAATTTGTGAGAAGGTTTTACGCCCTTTTAACAACAATGTTTTCAAGAACCGATGTGGTTGGTGAAAGAACAACACAACATCCATGCCCAAGCTGGACACAATGAGTCACGCTCGCTGGATGATGATGCTCTTTTGTTAATGTAACGGCGTCTGGAGAGTTGTAATGTTTTAAGCGTGAATCAGATTTGTTTATAAACTACTTCACTGGAAATAATAGTGTATATGTAATGGACTGTAAAATGTAAATGTCTTATGCGGGATAATTTTAAACGATTTTCATTGAGTGACAAACATGAATGGATTAACAAGATTTTGTAGTCGTAATTTTTCCATGTTTACTATACACCAACAAAATCTTTTTCTTTATTTTAGAAGAAATGGTCACGTTATGAATGAGTAAATATAGAAAAAAATGTACATTTGTTATATTCTACACCAAAAAAAATTTAGAAGGTAATTTTTTTGAAAACCCCTTATAATGGCCGCACCCCATTTTTTGGGCCTAAAATTTGGTAAAAAATATGCGGCGATTACGCGAGTAAATATGGTAACTCTGTAGAACATGATTAAAATGTTATGGCTTTATAATCTGACAATTAGTGTAAGAATAAAGCTGTAAAATTATGTGTTCTATGATGCAATTTACATACATAAAAAAAAATTTTAAATTAGTAGTGTTAAAATGTGTTCACATAATGTACAGTGACTCAGAAGGATTGTTAAATACAGTACCGTTTTTATTCATGTATACAAGGAAGATTATTTTTATACCTCTGTAACTTTGTAGGAGGGTAGAGTAACTATCAGGCTAGCAGTTGGCTGCTGCCCCTACGCTGTGACATATGGACGTAAGGTTTTTTTCAATGTAAACATCTTGTGTGAATTGCGTGTGGTCACGTATCGCGATTGTATTGCATGAGACTGTACCGGTTGACCTTGACTACTTTCGCTCGCAACCTCCCTAGCTTATCTCCAACGATCTTTTGTTCTTATCTCTCTCACACGTGCAGGCACATTGGCTGTCGCCAGCCAGACGAAAACTTTTATGTGATAGAAGGGTGCCTGGTGCCAGATTCTAGCACAGAGATAAAAAAAAAAGGATCAGCCAGAAGTAGCAGCATAAAAAAATAAATAAAGATCTGACTGCCCACATTGTTTGACATTCTTTTATAGTCGTCCACGTTACATTAATATTACATGTGCATGGCGGCCCTCCCGTAACTTGATACAATAGTTACGAACAAAACAGTATTTATTGCAGCCTCTTTTGCTTGTAGATATAATAGCGTACTAATTTCTTTGCATTTCTTGTGATTAATGACTGATTACCCCACCTCCCCGGACACCCCTCGATAACAAAGACAAATCGTAACTCGGACAGCTTGTTCCCCCTTTTAGTCCGAGTTATCGATGGTTCACTGTGTGTATATATATATATATATATATACATTGATTTATATATATATTTATATATATACATATACATACATATATACATACATATATATACATGTACATACATATACAGTGAACCCTCGATAACTCGGACTAAAAGGGGGGAGAAGCTGTCCGAGTTACGATTTGTCCGTGTTATCGAGGGGCGTACGGGGAGGAGGGGTAATCAGTCATAAATCACAAGATACGTGAGGAAACCAGTACGCTATTATTTCTACAAGCAAAAGAAGCGGTAATATATACTGCTGTATACGTATTAGTTTGCAAGAGGGGGCAGTGGGGAAATTAACGCTGTAACGGGAGAACTATAAAAGAAAGAATGTCAAACAACCTGGGCCGGCAGATTCTTTTTTATTTATTTTTTATGCTACTTCAGGCTGATCTTTTTTATCTGTGCCAGAAGATGGCACCAAGGCACCCTTCGACCACATATAAGTTCTCACCCCCCTTCTCTCGTCTGGCTTGCGACAGTCTATGCGTGCGTGCGTGCGTTAGATAAGCTAGGGTGGTAAGAGTGCGAGCTGAAGTAGTCAAGGTCAATCGGTACAGTCTCAACAGCAATAAAAACACCGCACGTGACCACACGCAACTCACGAGATGTTTACATGAAAAATTACTCTACATCAGCATGTTACAGTGTCTGCAGCCAGCTGCTAGTTTCCTACGATAAATTGTTTATTTTCCAGGGCCTCTTTGTTAGAATACGAGGCCAGGAGTAACGTAAATCTCAGTCTACCTTTCGTCCTTTTTTTTTTTTTTGTTTACCGTAGTTGATGTCACGGCCATGGTTGAAGTGACAATGTGCGCTTGTAGGCCTCCCTCCATACTATCTTACCTTGGCTGCGTCGTCATAGATCAGTGACGTCTTTACACACTTTACACTTAAAATAAATTTTACAGATACCTCAACATTAACGGGAACTCAATAAAAGCCCATTCATTTTAACCATTTACCTTTTTAAAAGCGAGGCCCTCTAGAATGTGCGGCCCGGGGCAAAAGCGTCTTTCTGCCCCCTCCCCTTTTTTTATAATTTATTAAGCCCTGTTTTTTTCCGATATCGCGCCGGCCTCTAGCGTAGTGGATTAGGCGCCAGTTTATGTTGCGAGAGGCCCTGGGTTCGAATCCTTGCTCGGGCATGGATGTTGTGTTGTTCTTTCATCTCACTTCACACTCATCGGCTTGTAAGATGTCGTTAAAGGGCCGTAAAACCCTCTCACCACCTTGCCTACATTGCAATGCAAACCAATGGCTTTTAGTTTTTTTATTAGATGTCCGGAACAAATTGTTTTGTAATCTTGAATTTATCACACATACCAGAATAAAATAAATTTCCCTATAGGTGCCATTGTGACTTGTAGTTACCGTCCAATTCACCAGCATCATACTGAAATGTTTATTTAAGACGCACATGTGTGTGTGGCCTGCGCTGCTAAGTGGGAAGAGAGATAAAGAAGGGAGGTCTGACTGCTGAGTTGCATTTCCACCCTCCAGCAACATTTAACCACACGGAACTAGCCAGATATTTTACGGTGGGATTATTAAAGGCTACGTAGCGATGAGCAACTGCTTTTAAAGTTTAATACTGTTTTTAAATAAAACGTGATGGATTTAAATGAGGCAGACACAATTTTCTTATGATTTTTTACCAAAAAATAATTTAATTAAAATTAATTTTGTTTTTTGAAATTCTGTCCGAGTTATCCGAAGTCCGGGACATCGAGGTCCGAGTTATCGAGGGGTCACTGTATATACATACATACATATATATACATATACATACATATACATACATACATACATATACATATATACATACATACATACATATACATATATACACATACATACATATACATATATACATATACATATATATACATATACATATACATATACATACATATACATATATATACATACATATACATATACATACATATACATATATATACATACATATACATATACATACATATACATATATATACATACATATACATATATATATATATATATATACATATACATACATATATATACATATACATACATACATATACATACATATACATACATACATATATATACATACATATACATACATACATATACATACATATACATACATACATATACATACATACATATACATACGTATATATATACATATATATACATATATACAGGATTGTTTCTTAAATAAGGGGACAAACTTCGCATGCATGTTCCTCTCGAAAAAAGAAGACGAAAACATGTAATGCACTATTCACCTACATGTAATATGAAGGGAGTTATGAGCCCCCAAATTACCAATTTTAAAACTGTATTTTCCCAAAATATCGGAAACTAATTGACATAACAATACAATATTTTCAACATTCCTTAATGCCATTGGGATCATCAAACCAGCAGCAAAGTCTGGTTGATACCTTCCTCCCTTATAAAAATAGCGGGGATGGCTACCCTCTAATTGCATACAACTTTGTCAACGTCAGGATATGTGAACATTTAGACGGTGTATTTATATTGTGTAATAAGATCTGTGTGCCGAAAAATGTCCTCTTTGCAACTGTCTAGGACCTATAGTTTTCGAGTGAAACTCACACAAAGGTTCGGTTGTTGCTACAGAGGGCCAGGAAGGAACTGTTGCAAACGGAGGTACTGTATTGTTTGAGACATACGACATAAGAGTGTGAACATGAGTGGACATTTCTGTAACTAACAGTTGTATTATTCTTCACATATCATTTTGCAGAGTATTTCCTGGAACATTGTTATTATTCCGATACCTTGCATAAATGCCATTTACATACTGTATCAATTTGTGATTAATTATGTTCGTACTTGTCTCAAAATGATATACCAATTGACATAAACAAACAATATCTTCAGCATTGTTCGTGGCGTCTTAAACCGCTCCGCAATAGCTGGTTGATATCTACCAGCCTTACCACAATACGTAGCAGGGGTGGCTACCCTCTAATGGCACATAACATTGTTACCATCAGGATATTTGAACATTTGGAGATGATTTATTAAGAAATTAGGCAATTCATAAGACATACTACAACAACATTATTGTACAAGACCTCGTTTATTACTTGGCCTGCCCTCAGGGGGCACCTGTGTTGCATAACAAGCACGCCCCTAGATCCTCATCCTTGTGGCTAGCGAGTGAACGAGCATCTAAGTACCCAGTCTCCACAGCGCGGCGGTGGACAGCACAAGAACCAATTCATAGATAGTGTTTCGCGTCTCCGTTAGAATGCGCTGCAGGGCAGTGTGCGCTCTTGATTAATTCTATTACGAATAGAAGGCAATGGTGTGCAGCGTGATTATTCACACTCGCGTCCCATGATAAACAAGCGAGTTTATAAAAAATACGTAATGTTATTTATGCAGACTTTTTACAACGAATTTATTACCGTGAACGAAAATAATTTGTTTCTCTGATGCTAAAAAAAGGTCGAGTGCAAAGTATTTTTTGCTAGCAAACCAACGAGTTTGTTTCATGAGCGCGGCTTGCATACAAGCTATTATGGTCGCCGCAACGCGTATTTATTATTTTACCGTTTTCTCGCAAACTTTTAATCCAGTTTTCTTGCAGTTATATTTTTTTACAATCTTTCATGGGAATTCCCTTAATTTTGTTGGTGGAGCAGGCGGGAGATAGACGAAAAGATTGACGGCTCGGCGGTGTTAGTCATCAAGTCTCACATGTTGATAGACCGCGCAAGGACCGTCTAACTCACCATGCGTGCATGCTCGCCAAGCTTTGCACTAAATTTTTTTGAAGTTTTTTCGCAGATTTTTTTACTTTTCACGGTTGTGGCTTACCAGTTGAGGGCAAATGCATCTTGTTATTGTTTTGAGCCAATATACTTGTTTTAAAATTACCTTAAATTCTGACGAAACATGCCCGAGGATTTAACAATTTTTTTGTTGATAGCTGGGGTTGGGGGGAGGTGAAGTCGGATTTAACAAAACATTGATTTAGAGTAAACATTTTTGGGTCCCATGGAATTTAGTTAAATCTGGGTTCTACTGTATACATATACATACATATATATGCATATGTATGTGCATATATATGTATATATATATATGTATACATACACATATATACAAGGTTCGGAAGGAACGAGTTCCAATGAACGCGGCACTTTGATTTCGTTTATTTATTTCGCGGCCGCATAAGGAACGAGTTCTTTTCTTGACACGTGAATAAAGTTCTGAACTTCATTATTTTATTTTAGGAATTTGAACGATATTTTTGCGTTCTTATATTCATTCACTTAAGCAAAGTATCTTTAATAATATTTTATTTCCTATGTATGTCATTAACAACCAAATAAAGATTTTGTACAATAAACAAAAAAAATTATCTACTATTAGGTTGCCTACAATTCCTTGATGTTGACTGTCTATGATGTGCAATATCTCTTGCTTGCTCCTGTGTGTCTTGTTGTCTATGAAATGAACAGCACAGGGATTGTTTTGTTTACGCCGGTTTGGTCTTAAAATTTGAAAAATATTTTACGTACGTTGCGGAGAACTTGAGTGATCTCCTGTTATCACTAGCTAGATTATTTATTCTCCTAGCTAACCTGCCGAGGAAAAGGCCGATGGATAATAATGGCGAGCGCAAGGTGAGTTACAAGATGGCTATAGCAGTTGCGAAAATTCTGTGACACGTTTAAGCTAAAACAAATTTTGTACTTCAAGCAAAACCATATTAATGTGAGATGTAATGGCATGAAAATATAACTGAGAGTGAATTATTTTGGTTGAAGAGAAAGAAAACCAACTGTTTAGATGATTCTGTTCTTTGGAAAATGTGTCTCAAATCAAGCAAATTCCTAATCGAAACAGATTATTATAAATGAGTGCTTTGTATATCCACTGTTTCTTCCAAATTTGTTTAGCATCTTCTAAAATTAAAATTGTATTGATTGCTACCATTACTATAGCCAATTTTGTCTTTTGCAAATATAAATCTATTGCGCCTTAAGTATGTTTTGATACGTTTTCGTAACCTCAAAATGTGTAGCCTTCTAGAGCATGTACAAGAACATAGGAAGTGTGAAGATTGATTTGCATGAGCTACAGAGGAAAGTTATCACAAAATTATTGTTACAAACATGTTACAGTTGTGTTCTGAAGTTTGAGGAAATCAAAAGTTAATTAAATTCGGGCCTTATAATTCAGTGTGGTGGATACTTTAATTTTCGTAGATTGGCGATGTTCGAGAATAATTACGAGCTTTGTTCACTGGAAGCAGAATTTTTAATGCAAGTGAAATAGTGTTGTTTCACAGTTCTATTTCTACATATTTATGCCTCAACTGGAAAACATACGGCCTAAAGTTTTATATTTGCACTGGTTTCAATTTAAGTAACTTAGTTGATTTTAAATTCCACGGAAGTTTCATAACTCGCGTGACTTGGTATTTATAAGTGTATTTCCTGAAATTCGCCCACAAATGTTTTTCGTCGTGGTCGTGATACCTATATTATTTCTAAGCAATTCAGTGTGAACATGTTTCATATCATTCATACAAGAATTCTGCAGTAAACTTCACTAGCTTTGCAAGTATTCAACGAGTTAGGTTTAATATGTGTAGGTAGCAAACATGTGAAGAGTTTTGAAACAAGTCTCATGAAAGACAATAAACACAAAAGTTGGGCCCTGCAATCTTCTGAAGTAGCGATAATCCCAAAAAAAAAACTCTTAAATAATCACACGATGAACTCAAACTCTTAATTTTTATAATTTCGTCATATATGTTGACAGTAATATTAATCTTAAGTTAAGTGTACATGGTACTTGTCTTGTAACTTAAGTGAAATGCCCAGTACAGCCTAATACAGACTGAACATGTTATAAAATGTCATTACTATTTCACTTTTTACTTGTAAAGGTTTTAATTTTTTGTACGTATTTTGTAAATAATATGGAAAAAATATAAACGTAGCACACTTGTCAACATGCACATAAAAGCACCACCAAAACTCGTAACAGCCTGGCAGCTAACAAAGGAATAAAAACGGACGGTATAACACAACTGGTCTTTTAAAAAGAAAATAAGCTAGCAAAGTGTTAACTAACAGCCTATTAGTTTAAAGTTGATACAACAGGCCCTAATTTTTTCTTTTCTCAGACTGTCCCAACTCATTCTCCAATTTGTGTTTCACATTAGCGGCATAACTTAGTAGCCAGCAACGTTTTCCGAAAATTTTAAATATTCAGAGTTATGGAGATAGAATAAAAAAAATAATAGGATTTTATTTCAGGAGGAGACTATTTACAAAAATTTTACGTTGGGGAATGTCAACGGGTATATAACCGTCTGTTGCAAAAAAAACGTTAGGTTGACTAAACTCATTAATGTATTTTCCATTATAGTATTTCCTTACTAGTTTCAGCTGATCCATTCCCTACTTATCTTTCGAATTGTGCAACAGTTCTGTAGTGATTTTAGTGTGAAATGCAAATCAATTAATTAATAAAAATGGATTTACTATCCTGGTAAAAATAAGAAGAATTTAAGAAATTATAACCATGTAAAACATATGTATTGTTTAGCTGGTAAATCAAATACAGCATAATATTTATTTTATGTAGAGAACTAGTCTCACTTTGGTCCTAAATTATGTAATATTCTGTGTGACAAAACAAATTCAGTTGCAAAATATAAAAGGAACTTCTTAGGAAATTGCAAGTTCCTTTCGATGAACTTGAACTGGAACTAGTTCTTATATTACATAAAGAAACTTGAACTGGAATTAGTTACTTTTAAAAAGAAACTTTCCAAGCCTTGCATTTATATACATGTACGTATTTTATATATATATATATATATATATATATATATATATATATATATATATATATATATATATATATATATATATATACAGTTTGAGTGTGAATTCGACTAACAAACTTGGTGGGGTGATTCCTTACTCAAAATAAGGTAGGTTTTAAATTTGACAATTGTCCCGAAAGTGCATATGAAGGGTGTTAGGAGACCTTGAAAATGTGTTTTCAAAATTTATTATAATTAAAATATTGAACAATGCTGGAGATGTAGCAAAAACAATGTGGACATGTTATGGGCTATAATAAGACGTCTGACCCCAACATGGTAAGATGGTACAAATCATCCCCCTTCATGGACAAATGGCATATTTGAAATTTCGATCGCATGAAATTTGGTAGCCGTAACGTGTAATCGTAATTTGACCATTGTTTATGAAAGAACATGTTCAAATCAACAAAAAAGGTCGAGTTAGTACAAGACAAGACTCTCAGGCCAACCACTTCCCCAGAAACAGCTATGTAAGTAACAGAGGGTGGAGTGGGTTGTCGTTACCAAACGCCTGTGCGGATATGTAACATGTCTTGCACCGCTACCACAGAGCCATACTGAGCAACAAATCGTTCAAACGAGTCCGCCTCCTAGCAAGGTGATCCAGGTTCGATCCTCAATGGTGTCATCCTGGATATTCGCATATGGGAATTGTGGTGGACAATGCCGCTGGTTGGAGAGTATTTCGGGGATCTCTCATTTCCCCTCGTTGCCCTACACTTTCCCACAAGACTGTATCCGCTAAGAGGCGCCCACATTTGCTTATTCTTTCGTTTTGTTACATGTCGGATAGTACGTGGAGTCAGTGAAAAACAATAGGTATTGTGTAATTCATTAATTTACACATTACACATCTTACAAAAAAGGCTCGATGCAATGGCCATCATGTTCTACGCACAGTTCGCAACGACGCACAGTTCGCAACGACGCACCATGTTGTGTCGAACACGTTCAAAGACACCCTGCATGCCGAAAATGTTGCCGACAGCTGCGATGATCTGCCCGACAAGATCTTCCAACTCCACCGGGGTCTCATACACGAACGACACTCCGCATGAGCCCGCAGAAGAAAAAGTCCAGCGGATTAAGGTCGGGTGATCATGCAGGCCAGGCAATGGGTCCACTGTTGCTGATCCATCGGTTAGGGAATCTGTGGTTAAGGTACGTGCGGACGATTTGAGCACGATGGGCCGGGGCACCGTCATGCTGTAACCACATTTGTTGTCTAGCTTGCAATGACACCTCCTCAAACAACTCTGGAAGAGTTTCCTGCAGGAACACGAGATATCTGTGGCTGTCCAGACGGGGTGAAAGTAGGTAGGGGCCGACTAACACATCACCAATGATACCGTCCCACACATTGACACAGAATCGATGTTGGTGACTACGGATAAACGTGCCGTGCGGATTAACATCTGACCAGACATGGCTTTTGCGCGAATTAAAAATGCCATCCCGCTGGAAGAAAGCCTCGTCAGTAAACAGTATGTTGGCTTCAAACCCACGTACTTCTTGTCTGTGATGAAGCAAACTGCAAACTGAACTCATCTGGGATAGTCGGCGGGCCCAATGCTGTGCACTCTCTGCAAATGAAATGGATGCTGCATCTGTTCGTGTAATATTTGTACAACAGTACGCTGACAGACGTTGAGCATGTTCGCGACAGTGTGTGTACTGATGGTGGGATTGTTTTCAACCATTTGTAGCACTTCTTCTTCAAACGTTACAGTCCTGACATGGCTCTGACGTCCAGCATTCCGTCTCCCCACATCGACGGTGCCATTTTCCCGCAACCGACAGTCCAATGACGTAAACGTAGTGTGATGAGGCTGCCTTCTGTCTGGATATCGCTCTCTGTACAAGCAGTGTGCTGCCCAAGCATTCGCTCCCACAGCACCATACACGAGATGCATGTCTGCGAGTTCTGGCCATGAACAACGTTGCACAACACCCACGAGTATTACTGCTACCTCCAACAGCTTACAGAGAAATAGCAATTATTCAACGGAGTCCCAACGCATGTACAATCGTCAACTGGCACTGCAATGGACTCCACAGCATGCCGTTCGGTGTGTGGAAGGAGTAGGAGTAACATTGTCAACCACGATTCCCACATGTGAATATCCAGAGTGACCCCATTCAGGATTGAACCTGGATCACCATGCTAGGAGACGGACACGTTTGAACGATATAATGCTCAGTATGGCTCTGTGGTAGCGGTGCAAGACATGTTACATATCCGCACAGGCGTTCAGTAACGACACTCCACTCCACCCTCTGCTATTTACATCGTTGTTTCTGGGGAAATGGTTGGCCTAAGGGTCTTGTACTAAATCGATCTTTTTTGTTGATGTGAACATGTTCTTTCATAAGCAATGGTCAAATTACGATTACACGTTACGGTTACCAAATTTCAAGTAATCGAAATTTCAAATATGCCATTTGTCCATGAAGGGGGATGATTTGTACCATCTTACCATGATGGGGTCAGACGTCTTAATATAGCCCATAACATGTCCACATTGTTGTTGCTACATCTCCAGCATTGTTCGATATTGTAATTATAATCGATTTTGAAAACACATTTTCAAGGGATCCTAACACCCTTCATATGCACTTTCGGGGCAATTTTCAAATGTAAACCCTACCTTATTTTGCGTAAGGAATCACCCCACCAAGTTTGTCGGTCGAATTCACTCTCACCCTGTATATATAAATACATATATACATACATATACACATAAATACATATATATATACATATATATATACATACATATATATACATATATATACATACATATATATACATACACATATATGTATATATATATATATATATATACATACATATACTTGCATATATATACATATATATACATACATATATATACATACACATATATGTATATATATATATATATATATATATATATATATATATATATATATATATATATATATATATATATATATATATATATATATATATATATATATATATATATATATATATATATACATATATATATATATATATATATATATATATATATATATATATACATACATATACTTGCATATATATACATATATACATACACATATATGTATATACATATATACATACATATATATGAATATATACATACATTCATACATATATACATTCATACATATACATATATATACATAAATATATATACATATACATATTTATACACATATATACATACATATATATATATAAATACATACATATACATACATACATATATACATACATATAAATACATATATATACATACATATACATATACATTTATATAAATACATATATATACATATATACATGTATATAAATACATATATAAACATACATATACATACATATATATAAATATATATATATACATATATATACATACATATACATACATATACATACATATATATAAATACATTTATATATATATATATACATATATATATACATACATATACATACATATATATAAATACATTTATATATACATACATATATATACATACATATACATATATATAAATACATTTATATATATACATATATATATACATATATATAAATACATATATATATACATATATATAAATACATATATATATACATATATATAAATACATATATATACATATATATAAATACATATATATACATATATATAAATACATATAAATAAATACATATATATTCATATATATAAATACATATATATACATATATATATTCATATATATAAATACATATATATACATATATATATTCATATATATAAATACATATATATACATACATATATATACATATATATATATACATATATATAAATACATATATATACATATATATAAATATATATATATACATATACATAAATACATATATACATATATATAAATACATATATATACATGTATATACATATATATACATGTATATAAATACTTATATATACATATATATACATATATATACATGTATATAAATACTTATATATACATGTATATAAATACTTATATATACATATATATACATATATATACATACATATACATACATACATACATATATGTACATACATATACAGTAGAGTTTCTTTTATCCGGACTCGCCGGGACTTAGCCAAGTCCGGATAATGGAATATTCCGGATATTAGATATGTCTATTAACACTAATGTAGAACCACATCAGACAGCAAAAAAAAAATGTTAATCACAAACAATTGTAACGAAAATTAATCTTTAAATATACCGTATATACTCACGTATCCTAACTAACTTTTTCTTACGATATTTTGGGTTCAAAACAGGGGGTGCGTAAGATACACGAGGAATTTTTTTCCGAGTGAGGTTATAACCTCCATAACTCGAAATTATATTACAGAATACTTAAATGTCAACGTATCCG
>PNEQ01128232.1:0-15842 GCA_003012365.1 Medauroidea extradentata
TTTTATTAAATAGTTTTTTATTAAAAAGTTTTTTACTAAAAAGAAAATAATTAGAAAGTTTTTTATTAAAAATTGTATTTATTAAATACGTGCGGGGTTATTATGGAATGCAAAATCGAAAATTTTTTGGAAGAAACACCAAGATGGCAGCCGGAAACAAGATGGCGACCGAAAACAAAATGGAGGTAATATTTTTTTTTCGGGATTTTTTGAAATTTTGAAATTTTTTGGAAAATTTTGAATTTTCTGGAATTTTTTTTAAATTTTCGAAATTTTGGAAAATTTTGGTAATTTGACACTCAAGGTCAAGGTCGAGGTCAAGGTTAAAGGTCAAGGTCATCCAACATGGCGGTCGGGGACGTGACGTCACAACATGACGGGGGAGCTCCTCACTCGGTCGGGCTCCTCACTCCGGCTCCATGTCCCAGAAACCCCATAATCATATTACTTACTGGCTTCGAAAAAAAAAAAAGCGTAGAAATCAATATATGTTTTCAACGTTTATTTATCTTATACGCACTCTTAAGTGAAATAAGATTTATACGAATCTGGGGTAACAGACAATTTTGGCGGCCCCTAAGATTCGTACATTGACCAAAAATACCAAGCATGTTAAAAATATGTTTTTTACAATCGTAAGGAATAGTGAAATGTAATATAATTTGCGTACATTTAATAAATATCAAAAAAAAATTTAAGATTAAAAGGCATTTCAGTTAACTGTTATTAATGTCTGTAACATACATTATTGCGCCGCAATGCCCGTCTTCGGGAGTTATTTACATAAATGAATATCGTAATAAAGTCTATTGAAATAGTAATATTTTTAATAGAATGGCACATTAAGAATAAAAGGATACTTTGGAAATGCATGTACGACCTTTCATTTTGTTACAAATTAAGCAAACCGTCTCGTGAAACATAAACTCAAGCTCCCGAATCGTCCATGTTTGTAAATTATTTACTAGAATACCATAATGAACTTCATTGAAATATTAATAGTTTTTTTTTAATAGGAAGGCACATTATGAATAAAAGGATAGCCTGGAAGGTCATGTACGAGTTTTCTTTAGCCCAAAGTAAATCATAAACGAGAAAAATTTAGCGTGTAAAATCTGATTGCTGCTATAGGCCTACCACAATATTTTTTTTACTGAAATCGTAATAAGTTCATAAAAACCAACAATCGGGAATTTACTGTATTCTAAAATCACAATGTCATATTTCTCCAGGTACACAGTATAATAACATACGAATAATTTTAGATAAATAAACCTCTAGACTAGAGAATAGGTCGTCGAGCTCAGGAACACACGACCGGGGCTGGAAAAAAAACACTGTTATTGAACGTCCAGCTACTTCTCAGTTCAGATGAAACACGGCACGCCGCTTACCTCACCGAGTGCTGCTTATCGTATCAAGGGCAGCTGCTCGCCATAAGACAAGTAGGTATGACAACACTGCATTCTCTTACTTATGTTACGGAGGTAAACGGCACATCCTTCCTCAGTCGAGCACGTCGCTTCAGCGGCCGTCTTCCGTGCAACACTGGCATGCTATTTACAATTTGCTAATTTGTGACTAAAGTATTAACGACAGATAGGTGCCCTCGCGGACATTTTTACTCTACTTAGCAAAAGAAACCGTGTTATATGCGCAGTTTTTTAAAGACTTTTCCAGCTTTTCCAAGAAGTAAAACCTACCAAAAAACTACTTTGAGGTTTTAATTTTCTGGATATTTAGCACTATTTATGTTATTCCATAGAAAAAAATGCAGTTTTAATGAATGTTCTAGATTTAAAACACCCAGAGATATGCGAATCTGATTTTTAGTATTGAAAGCCCTATGACTCCCTTCGTGGAGGAACAGCCTTAAGCGGCCCAAGATACAGTCCAGGTCAGTGGCGGATCCAGAGGTTCACCTCGGAGGGGGCACTCTAGGATTTCACGGAGTAGCTAGAGAAAATATGTAATAAAATTACTAAATTTGTATTTAATCTACATACTACATATACTAGTAAAGTAGTGTAGTAGTGTAGGAAGGCGCACCATGGCACCAATGTTTATGAAATATATTTCTACCTATCTATCTATCCTTAACAATTAAAATTATGTGTTGATGTAGCGGTAATATTAACAGTGTTGCCATTACATACTATATGTTAACAAACCTTGACCACTTCCATGAATGCAGGCAATACAGCAAAGATTTTACTTGCAGTTTGCAGAAACAATTATTTTTATCAGCAATATCAATGTAGCAGACAAATGGTTTTCCGGGGAGGGGGGCACTTGCCTCTGGTGCCCCCTTCTGGATCCGCCACTGGTCCATGTAAGAGTCGCGAGATACGACCCAGGAAAGAGACCTGAGGTACAGCCCAGGCAAGAGACTCGAGATACAGCCCAGGCAAGAGACTCGAGATACAGCTCAGGTAAGAGGTCCGAGATGCAACCGAGGTATGAAACCCAAGATACAGTGCAGGTAAGAGGCCCGATATTCAGTCTAAGAAACCCAATGTACACTCCAGATAAGAGGCCTGAGATACAGTCCAGAAAAGCGTCCCGAGATACAGCCTAAAATCCCGAGATACACATCACATAAGAGGCCCAAAATACAGCTCAGGTAAGAGGCCTGAGATATAGCCCAGCTAAAAGGCCTGAGATACTCCCAAGGTAAGTAGACCGTGATACACACAAGTTACGATGTCTGAAATACACCCAGGTAAGAAGTCTTAACATAAGACTACGTAAGAGGTCCGAGATACGTCACAGGTAAGAAGCCCGAAATACGAACCTGATAAGAGATCCGTGATACACATTAGGTAAGATTCACGAATTACTACCCAGGTATGAGACTTGAGATACAGCCCAGGTTATAAACTCGAAATACATCCCAGATAAGAAGCCCAAGATTCATCCAAGTAAGAGGCACTACATACGGCCCAGGCTAGATGAGCGAGAGACGCCCCAGATAAGAGGCTCGTGATACAGTCCATGTGTGAAGACTAGATAAGAAGCCTGAGATACATCATAGGTAAAAAGTCCGAAATACAAACCTGGTAAGAGACCCGAGAGACACAATAGGTATGGTGTCATGGATACTGACCAGGTCAGCGGCTGAAGGAGCTGCCCAAGCAAGTGGCATGTGATACAGACAAGTTAAGAGGCCCGAGATGCAGTTCAGGTAAGAAGCCCGAGATACAATAAAGTAAATGGCTCTAAATATGGCTCGGGTTAGAAGCCCGAGAGACACACAAGTTAAGAGACCTGAGATACAGCCCAAGTAAAGAGGCCCGAAGTACAGTTTAGGTAAAGTCCTGAAATTCAGTCTAGATAAAAGGTTCGAGGTATATCTCAGGTAGAAGCCAAGATACATCCCAGAATTGAGGCCCGAGATACTGAAACCGTGTTTCGCCTGTTTTGACGTCATGGAAAAATGTTCGACTTACCTATTTGACAGACCTACTTGTTCACGCATATTTGTTTGTCATAATATCAATATTTGCACACGGATGAGTGATAAATGAAAGGAACAGTATGATGATGCAAATGGAGACATACCTTTATGTTTTACAGGAAAATAATTCCAGTGTCGCTCAGCGAAGAAGATGTGGCAAGACCATCATGCACGACATCTACCTAGCTACACGCTCGAAGCTCAACAACATGGCACACAGCTTATGACATGGGCTGACTCGCCTTTGAATGTGATTGGCCGGTTGAAGCGCGAATAGCTGAGCCAGGTTTCGACAGTGACGCGCTCTCCTGCTTCTCTTCTGTGAAGCAGCAACTGTATTATTTCATATAGAGGGCAGTGTTGTGTGTATTTACCGAGCGCTGACATCAAGATCCGGTCAAGTTGAGACGTGCGAAGTATTCTTTATTCCATTATATTAATCTCTGAAGTGTTTCTTGGTTTCTGTGGTATTCTTATAACATGGGCCACCTTGGTAGCCTAGGGGCCAAATAGCGTACCAATACAGTTCAATAAAGAGGCCCGAGACACAGCCCAGGTAAAATAAACCAAAATAATTCCAGGTAAAAAGTCTTAGATACAGTTCACGTAAAAGTCCCTCTATGTATTGCAGGTAAGAGGCCCGAGAAACAACCCAAGTATAATGCTCGAGAGACCCACTATGCAAGAGGCCCGAGATACAGCTCAGGAAAGAGGCCCCAGGTACAGTCTAAGTAAAACCATAGATACAGCATAGGTAACAGACTCGAGAAACAGTTTTGGTTAGAAGCCCAATATACAACATTGGAAAGGGGCTAGAGATACATCCTATGTAGAAATAACCCGGGCCCCTTACCAATGCTGTATATTAGTAAGAGGCCCTAAACACAGCCCTGGTAAGAGACACAAGATATAGGTTAGTTACAAGGTGTATCGTTTATTAGCTGTATGCTTCGTTTATTTGTATTTTTCCGGCATATTTTTTTGTAATTTCTAATATGAGTGATTTATTAACTGAATTTAAACATATTAATTCGAGGGTACTATGATTGTTAATTTTCATGCAGCATTTATCTGCAAGCAGACAATATATTATTTTCACGTCTCCCAGTCCTGGCAAAGTGACCACATCGGAATTAGAATCAGGAAGTGACATTTTAATTAGTGCAATTTTAGTACAAACAGCCATTGGTAGTTTGACGATCTCCTTCTTAACAAGGGAGTAATTAACACCAAACCAAATCATCTGGTCACACGTTTTTACAACTACCGAGCATGCGAGTGACCTTAAATTTCGAGCAAAAATTTTCTCAATTCAGTAAAAAGTGTTGTGTACGTGAATCTAGCACCTAAAAACATCAATAAAGGTTATATAGCCACGCGTGTGTTGACCTAGGTCAAGCACATGGCCAGTTCCAACGTGACAGAACCACACAGCCTGCATGGCAGACAATAACACGCCAAACTATATTTTTAGAAGGACATATGTTAATTTTAGCATGTATTAGTACTGTTGTAGTGTGTATCTATATTCACCAATATTAATCTATGTCAAGCACGTAAGTTCACCAAAAAATCTGGCAAACTCCAAAAGATGATTGAAGCAAAACAAAAGACTCAAAACATTACAGAAACATCACCCCACATCACAGAGTTTGAGGGAAGACAATTTTGATATTAACTCTCAGTGCACTGTGTTTTCAATAGTAAAATTAATTTACCACACAGGACTTGGCGCAAACGAGAGGTATCGACCTCTTGCCCGCCGCCATGTTCGGCGTAGGGTGTGCACGCACGTCGCGTCATGGGGAAGCTTCACCACTTGTATCAACCACAGTCACGAAAATAGTTATATATTCTTGGAACCTTTTTCAGACTATTGCTCTCCCCATAATCGACACCCATCCCGGTCGACTCCCATCCCGGTCGACTCACGGCCCCGGGACTTAATTCACCAGGTAAGTTTTTCGCGGCTTCGGCCTGCTTTCGTATTCTCATCAGCCACTGACCGGCTTTTGGGGCAGACCCGCTTCAGTGCCATACAAGCATGATGTATAGTGCTCATTTTCATGTGAAATACACCACCCTTACGCCAACATGTGTGCAACTTATTTCACCGTCACGTAAGTTTCAGGGCCCAGCCTTCTCTGGTGCAACTTAGTGTCACCTTTTTGGTGTATGTGTGTTCTTTTTGTAATTCAGTGATTATTTGTTTGTGTGCTACGAGGCGTGGAGGGGGCTCCAACACCCTCCCCACCATAACACATATGTAGGTATCGCATCAGCCTTCGTGTGAGGAGGCAGCCACGTGATCGTCGACCCAACCCTGAGAGTACAGAGTCCTGTGTCCGCCCGGGCTAGTTTTAAAATCAACGACGGTCTGGCGCCCTATCACGGCAATTATCATTTCAATTTCAACCACGTGTCTAGGATTATACCCAGATAGGGTGTTCCGGCACGCCGCCTCCTCCTCACACTCATATTGGCCACGTCATCATCTTGTAATACTGCCCATAGGAAATACCGGACGTGCTTGGAGGCACGTTTCTCACAGCGGGTACAGGCCTCGTCTTCCATGTGCGTCCTTGTGTGGACGCCACGCTTACTGTACTGCGTCCTTTACTGCATTGTGAAAGCCTCTTCTGAAGATACATTATGTGTCTCGGCATTGCTCCTGTTCCTAGGGAGATATTAGTCTTCGGGACCTAGTGCCCATCATCTTCATATTTCTTTTACACATTATGTAATGTGATTTTATTTTAAACGCATATAACTGAGTGAATTTTTTTGGCAATTATTACGATTTTTATCTTTCTGAACACTTCAAGATGCAAGCCATCTAGTCTACACTCCGCTGGTAACTCATCCCGCCCTGTTTTACACCCTGTTTTGTTCGTTAAAAACGTAATTTAATTCTCCACTTCCCTATTATTTGTTACAGTGAGGGTTTAAGTTTTCAACTTTTAACAATAATTCAAGTTACAAGTTTTCATATTTCAACAATAATTCAAGTTTTCAAGTATTCAGCAAATGGTCAGGTTTTCAAGAAACCAACTAAATTTAAAGTATTCTACTACGTTCAACTAATATACACTTTCAACGCGTCCTTTCTCTGAACACCTACTCACCGCTACGTTCTACATTTCAGCTAATTTCTACGCCTCATCATGAACATTATTGTGTTACACACCACATTTGGTTATCCAGGACGAATTTATATCTATATTAATTAAATCGAAGTTAGTTATTAATTGACTTACATCATGCCTTCAAGTTAATAAAACTTAGTCTGCTAAGGGTACCCAAGGGAAAAATAATATTAAAAAGGTTTTGCATTACCCTGTTTATGATATCAAATGATAACTGTTCATTACACATTTTATAATTCAATGTTTATTTTTGTTTATTTCAATTGTTCAATATTTTTAATAAAAATCGTTACTTTTACACTACCTCATATTAATGTTTTAATTTAACAGCTCTTCCTCTGGTCCTCTGGGAATTAATAGGTAAATGGCCTAAGATGCATGCCTGGTAAGACACCCGCGATACAACCCAGATAAGAGGGCAGAGATACATGCCAGGTAAGAGAGCCTTGATACATGTCAGGAATGAGGCCGATGGACATACCAGGCAACACGTCCAACAGTCAGGCCAGGTGACAAGACCGAGATACACCCCAGGTAATATGTTAGAAAGACCCGCCTGGTAAGAATCCCTAGATATATGCCAGGTAACAAGTTCGAGAAACATTGAAGTGACATCGACAACACTCTCATAAGTTTTTGTGCCTCGGCTGTCAAGGTAGGGCAAGAACAGTATCAATTCATCCTCACAGACACTCAACAAGTGTCAGCCAGTGCGAACGTGAGCAGGTTCATTGCAACTGGCAGCAATATCCAATTACAGAGCATTCTGTCAGACCACCAGCCACTTAGGCTGGCTGACCGCTGAACTCTTGAATTTCTCTCATGCTATTTTCACAGCAAAACTAAACTCATTAATGACACATTAATTAGTAAGTTATTAAGTCGCCATGTAGTTTGTAGTCACCAACAATTACTGTAAAGAAACACTACATAACAACAGCGACTCTCACGTAATTATAATATCCTTAAAGCCATGGAGTTTGTGTCTTATTGTGGAGGGTTTATGTGAAAAATTTTATTTTTCATCTGGACTTGATATTCAGATGTCACCTTAAATGTAGGCAAAGTGTTGTGCAACCATTGTATCACATGTGACTACTTCATACCCTCCCTTAGGGGAATATTTCAGTCCTTCCCTCTGGCCGGAGCCCATCCGGCATTCCGACAGTATTCATCAAGTGGGCAATGTGAATGGACGCACATCATGAGTGTCACTGTCCGTGAATCTTCATCTATACTTCATTTTGTTGCACCAGTGTCTGCCATAGTGATAATTGTTAGTACCAGATCAGCTTTTGTTTCTTTTGTGACCCCCCCTTTTTTTTTCCATGATTAGCTGTTCGTGCAGAAGATTCGCACCCACCACACTTTAAACGTAATGTAATTTTTCATCTCGCACCACATGCATACCTAGCAGGCGGCAGAGAGGCCTATGCCCGATTAAGTGAAGGTAGATTTGATTTCGCATTTTCTATTCACTGAAGAATAAATCCTGCATTGTTAACCATAAAGCTGTGTGTCGAGAACTTCTTTGTACTGCCACATAACACGGTCATTTCAGTGTGATGCCTTAATCTAACAACAGCCCGCCTCAGTTCAAGTGTATTGTGACTTTCGGTATTTTATTTTTATTAAATGAGATCTGCATTATGAGATGCGCATGGACTTGTGTATGAACATAACATTCTTTTCTGCATAGGACTTTGTTTCTCGTACATCTCCAATTCTCCTTTCATCACCATGGTTAGGCCATCACTAGAAGGGGTTCTCCAGATCTCCATATCATCATGCAGAGAGCCTCGTTTTAGCCAGAATAAGCTGACCCCCAAGTTATAATTCACTTAAATTCTGGACAGTACTTTACAACACTACACCACCTGTGCTCCTGACCGACATCATGTTGGCACCGCAACTATGGGCGAAAATTTAACAGTGGTAAACTGTGTCGCGCAAATTACAAAACTCTGAGTGATAGGGAAGAAACTGTCGCCTTTGCGAAGCACATGGGTGAGCAACCAGAACAGAGCCATAGGCTGCCATTTTTCAATACTACACACACCCTAACAGAAATTGCAAGCACATGGTCAGTCTGCGAGCCATCCCCTTCATGACACTGGCCTGAGCCGAGGGGACCCGATGGTACCCGAATAGTGTGCAGTCAGCCACGAACCTCCATCCACACAATATCACCACTACAGGAGTCAAGGTGGTGTTACCAGACGACCGCACAGCCACTAGTCGCTGTGGCGAATGCAAGCAATGAGGAACGTTACCCCTGTGAAGAATGTTCGCGCAACCGCGCAGTGCTGCCGCATAGCTCTACAATGTCAGTCAACCGCTTACAGCCATTCCAACTGTGATGATATGGTGGCACTGGAATCATGCAGCCGATGTCGCCGAGTCAAGGCTCGCCACATTGCTAACTCAGCTGAACATCTTCAGAGAATATCAACGTCAACATAAAGACCTAGAAACACTTGTGCGATGTAAGGTAGACCTAGTCATGCACTTCTACCCCAGTGATGTCACAGCAGATTTGTTGGAAGCAGTGCTCCAGAGAGTTACCAGAGTACAGTTTTGTGTAATGTCCAGTCATTCACAGCAGACTGGACAACTTCATTTGCACTGCTGCACGAGTAGCACATTACATGACCAAAATCAACAACCATCACTGTTCTGCAAATGTGGCACATGAGCTGGAGGGATGCCGGACTGACACATTAATGGACAAGATAACGACAGGAAAAGCACCACCCCCACCACAACCAACTGAAAGCGCACCATCAAGCGACACCAGTGATGCAACCCATGGTGCCCAGAGAACTGATAGCCCGTCATGGCGACGGTCATCGAACGAAACCTGCGACTGGATGACACCACAGGAAACTATAAGACAGGGTAGGAAGGCCCCGAAAACACACTCCCGACGAAAACCACTTTGTTACAAACCATCCTAACAGGGACCATTTAAATCACAAAAACATCCACACCTGTGATGGTGAAAGAGACACTTATTGAGAACAAATTTTCCAACAATATCAAAATAACGACAGGTCATTACGCACATCAGTGAATGTTGATTCAAAACAAACTGTAGTATTCATCGATACCACAGCATCCTATAACTTCATTAATGCCGATTTTACAACTTCAAGTAACCCCGTCACATGTGACAAACATGTGTAACTCGCCATGCAAGACATGACCGGGTATGTGGCGGGTGCCACAAACACGAACTTTGCAATCCTTGAGGAAGTAACATCAGTTCCCGTGTTAGTTGTCTGGAATATATATGCGAAAGTGTTATACTAGGCGTGCCGTTTTTAGTTGAACAACAGGCCATCATCGAATTGTCACATGACAGAATTCGTTTTGGTAAACAACATCGGAAGACAGTGTACCGCTTCGGGTAATATCAGCCAGTCACCACATCACCTGTCAGTTTCCTAGATTTTGATCACACCATACCACCGGAACATCAGGCAACAGTGCAAAGCCTCCTTGACGAGAGGAAGGCGTTCGCCACCGGTGACCTTCTGCACCGTACCTCCATCGCAGTCCAATATACATGCTGCCACAGGACTACCAGCAGCACCACCGGCAGGTCATCGAAAGGTTAGTGAAATTTTGTCTGACGGTGTGATAGAACCATCCAAGAGTAACTATACCTCAGTTATTATCCTTTCAGCCAAAAATGAGACATGGCATTTTGTGTAGATCTAAGCCATGTTAACCTAGTTACAAAATCATCAGCAGCACCAGTTATTAATGTAAACTGTGCATTTAGCCTACTCGGCTCAGCCAAAACAATGACTTCTTTTGACCTAAGATTAGGATACTGGCAAATACCAGTGCTGCCAACGGACCAACCACACCAGATAGTAACAGATACCAGTTCTGAATCATGTAGTTCGGCCTATAAAGTGCATAGGTAATCTTCCAGCCAATGATGGTGCATGTTTAGTTAGGTATGTATGGAAGTTTACTACCACATATTTATGCGATTTAGTCATATGATCGAAAAGCTGGGAGGAGCATGTTTATGACTTAAACAGAGTATTAGAAAATTTTGCAGTCGCTAACCTCACATGTGCTAACCATAAGTGCCACATTGACAAAACAGAGCCCGACTTTCTGGGACATGTAGTTGATGAGAGTCGCAACCGGCCTAGTGAATAACACCTACACTTCATTGACATATGGCCTGCCCGAGTCACCCGCAAACAGTTATGCACGTTTTTCGGATTAATTAAGTGGCTCAGATAGTATATTCGAAACTTCGCAGGAACCACTGAAATTCGCACAGAACTTTTGTCAACACCATTCAAAAACCGTTGGACAAATGCCACTGAACAACCTTCAAAATAATAAAAGTGCAGTACTGCTCATGTCAATAGCTGTCACACTTTGAATCTAAACACTACTTGTATGAGCAAACTGGTGCGAGTCAGAACAGCATTGATGCAGTCATTAAACTAGCTAGACAAAAAAGGTTAATGATGCATAATCGATTGGGTCAGTGCTCGGGCCAGTCGAAAACCGATGCGGTGTTAATGAGTGGGAATGTTTAGCCATCATGTAGTCATTCACACGATACCACCAATGTTTGGAGTACCATAACTTCACCTTCCGAACAAATAACTGCAGCCTTGTATGGCTCAAGTAAACATGTGGTCGACACTAATTTAGAGTTTCGATTTCATTGTTGAACATATACCAGGCGCAGAAAATGAACTCTCAGACGCACTTTCATGCTCGCCTGGACCAGACGTTTGTACGCATGATCCAGACGAGTGGAAGAACATGCTGCTGCCAGTAACTACAGTAACATTCAGTAACGAACCACCACACTCACGACTCAATCAGCTGAGTATACCCAGCGCGATAGATCCGCAACTGATGGTGAGACAACTGTGTATACGAGTCTGTGCTGCGCAAAACACTGATAACTTCATTCAGAAACTTGTGTCTGAGTGTGCCCAGCCAGCTGTACTAAATTACTTAGTTGTTGATAACACCCCGGAGGCCATCCATGGAGGATGCAAGTTAAAGGGGCGAGTTTATGTACCAGAAGTAGCCAGAACACTCGTATTGCAGTATGCTCACAGCGATCGCATAGCGGGACATCATGGTGTGGAGCAGACACAGCACAACATAGCATGACAGTACCACTGGCCAGGCCTAATGTGGCACATGTGGCTATATGTGCAAGAATGTAACATGTGCTACACCTAAATGGCATATCGCCCCGACGACCAACAACAATAACCAAGACTACTTACAAGGCCATTCGACACAATAGAGCTTGATTTGTTGGAATGCAATCCCAAGAGTGCCCATAGGAAATAATTTATTGTTGTCGCCACATGTTTATGTTCAAGGTGGGTCGAAGCATACACATTCAGCTGCACATGTGCACACATGATCGCAAGAGCCTTGTAGGCTGAGTTATTTTCAAGGTGAGGTTTCCCTAGGGTGCTCCTGACTGACAACGGTACCCAATTCACTGAATATCGCTGGATAAATCTGTATGAGATGTTGAAGATAGATCACCACACCACAGCCTTTTACCACGCGAAAGCAAATCCCACTGAGCGAATAAACCAGGAGTTTAAGATTAAATTGCGAATGTGTGCCGGCGATGACCATACCAGCCGGCCACAGCACATCCCAGCTGCCCTAATTTGTTACCTGTGGAAATTCTACAGGGGAAAAACCTGGCAGGATTGGGAGAACTGCATTGCCCGAGAGTCGAACCTGAATCCACTGAGAACTGTAAAATAGGCACAATACAAGAAGCTTCGCAAAGTAAGCGAAACACCAACCACCACACATAATCTTAGGGAACTACATCCAAGCGACGAAGGTTACATCAGAGAACGTCTGCAATCCGCCACCAATAAGAACTTCTGCACTGGCCAAGTACCAAGTGGAGTGGCCCACACCGCATAGCTACTAAACTATAAGGTTGCATAAATGTCATCTGCACAAGCGCTAGAAGCACACCCAAAATGTACAAAGACAAGCACAGATTCGTGGACAAAGGAACAGACAAGGAACCACATGCACCAAAAACTCAAGTTCAGCCTGTCGTGATACTCCACACACAGATGCTTGGTGCACAAATGCCGAGAGCGTAGAGCCCAATAGTAAGCGACGAACATGAAGAGACACAGAGGGAAGTTGACAGCCCACCAAAAGAGCTGAGTTGACACATGACAACCCAGATATCTGATGTCCGGAAACCGACAGGGCATTTGCAAAGAGTATGCCACCAACCATCAACTACCCTGGATGAGGCAGAGCAAAGGGCCACACCTCACACATGCCAGGGCGAGGAGCGAAGTCGTCACCACCACCCTTCACCCATGACATGGGGTGCCATCACATCCTAACTACCAGTGTCGGTCGCAGATGAAGGGAATGCACAGAGTACCACTCCTCCTATGGCACCCTCACACGGTACCTGCAGGCTAGATAGCAGTCACAGGGACATTGTCACATAGTTCAGCACAAAGCGGAGGAGACAAGCACCACCACCAGACCCAGGTGCCACCACCGCCTTCCTCCGTGGGCATGATGCAATGGCTGTTCACCTAAACGCAGAGACGAGGAGCGATGCCGCACCGATGCGTTGATGTCAGTGGCCACCACCATTGCCTGCGACCACGACCTAGACCAAGAGGACGATGTTGTAAGGAATGAACAGCAGAAAATGGCTACAGAGCAAGAGTACATTTGATGTTGACACTACTCTCAGCAATTTTTGAGCCTCGGCAGTCAAGGTAAGGCAACAGAACAGTATCGATACATCCATACAGGCACTGAACTGGTTTTGCAAGTAGTACAAATGAGAACAGGTTCAATACAACTGGCAGCAAATCAGACCACCAGCCACTCAGGCTAGCTAACCTCTGAACTCTTGAAATTTTATCATGCTATTTTGCACAGCAAAGCTGAACACTTTAATTATACAATAATTAGAAGGTAATTAAATTATCATGTAGTTTTCAGTCACCACCAATTACTCTGAAGGAACACTACACCATAACAGTGACTCTCATATAATTCTAATATCCATCAAACCAAGGTCTTTGTGTATTATTGTAGAAGGTTTATGTATAAAATGTTATTTTTCAGCAGGACTTAATATTCATAGATCACCTTAAATTTGAACAATGTGTTGTGTAACCATTGTATCACATGTGACTATTTCATCCCCTCACCTAGGAGAATATTGCATTCCTCCCTCTGGCTGGAGCCCCTCTGGACAAAGTGTAGGAACCCTAGTCTTCATCAAGCGGGAAATGTGAATGGACGTGTGTTATGAGTGTCACGGTATTGGGAACGTCATCCTTTCTTTATTATCTTGCACCAGTAATCAGTAGTCTGCCATAGTGTTAATTGTAAGCACCAGATCAGCTTAGGTTTATTATGTGCCACCCGACCCCCGAGATTAGCTGTTCGTGCAGGAGAATCGCGCCTTCGACACCTAAACACAATGTAATTTTTCATCTCGCACCTTGTGCATCTTTCTCACCACGATAGCTAGCAGGTGGCTAAAGGTCTGTGCCAGATTGAGTGAAGAAAGTGTTCATTTCGCTTCAACTATTCACAGGAGAATAAATTCTGCATTTTTAACCATACAGCTGTGTGCACGAACTTCCCCACATAACAAGGTAATTTCAGGGTGACTCCTTGATCAATCAACATACAGCCTAAGTTCAAGAGTATTGTGACTTTGACGCAGGTGGGGATGGTGGTTGGGTATTAAATTTCCGCCGATAGCACCGGTAAAGAAAAGCCCGGTAGTGCCAGCCTGTTATTGGACCACAGGCACTCGGAATGAGACTCTAAATTACAGGACCATGCAGCCAATGGCCGTGGCATAACAGTAACACTCCCCGCTCGTCGTCGTTGATACTTACGCACAGGAATCTTTTGGCGTTTCACACGCCTACACTCTGTGCAACACTCTGGGAAAGTGTGGGTTGAAGGGCCCTGCGCACTGAAGGCAATGAAGCGGCAAGCAAATAAAATATGTACCTCAATGTCAGACACATTTATTGCTTAACATCATACTCCATACACTACTTAATAGTGGTGGTGCTTTAAGCGGACCTGGTCCTAAGCCCGACTTGTAGGCTATGCTGTACAGTAAAAACACTGTGTGGGTGAATGATAAATTATGTTGAGCCGCTGAGCGGGTGGTCACAGGGGCCGAGAGGCACCTCCGGGCCAACGAAAACAAAATGTCGCCGTGAGCCTGTCTAGGAGTGCGTAATTCTTAATTATTATGTGTCGTAGGTGGTGGATGGGCACCACCTGGACATGAACCGGCCCAGGTCGGTAGAGCATGAGTCGGGGCATGTGATGTTTGTGGCGGTCCCTAGACGAGGTGGCGATGAAGTAAAGGGGACAACAAATGGTGTTGGTGATAACTGAAAATGTTTAAGTATTTCCTCTATTGACTCTAATATATTAGCGGAATAAGAACATAGGATATCACTGAAAATGATGTAAGCGACTCTCGAGGCGTCAGGTTGGTGTAACTTATTTTTAACGCTATCCCAAATTATAACACACACGGTTGCTGAACAGACTGTGATAGGCTAGCAGGGAGCTACAAGGGCGGAGTGATATGCTCTGGCTCGAGTGCGTGTGGAAAAAGGCGCAAGTCTCTTTGCGTGCACGTCACTCTCGTGTTTGCGCTAGGCGGCAGCATTCGCAGTTACTAACACTATTCTAGTTACATTGAAAAGTCTGGCCCACATGATGGAAATCGCAGACTAACACTTACACATTTCAGGGTGTTAATATTATACGCCCCGCAGGGGCGCGAGATGATTGAATAAAAGATATTCTGGTAAAATTAAAGAAAATACAGTGTTTTGCATGAACGAGTTCATAGGAACGAGTTCCTTGGAATTCGTTCCAATTTTAGGAACTTTTACTCGGAACTAGTTCCAACTTAAATTATTGGAACTTGTCGGGAACGTAGTTCCTTTATTTTCTGAACGTGAACTTTTTTAACTCGTTTATTTAAAAGTTCCTCTGAAAATTTTTTATAATATTTCTATACGTTTTAGAATTTCAATTAATAATTATTTATTGTGCGCGCTATCTAGCGAGTAATATTTGAATCAACTAAAAACTTGTAGAGATGCTACGCCACATTGGATATTATATTCGGCAACACATCATATAATACAGCAATTTAACTTTATTGATTGTCAATT
>PNEQ01128233.1:0-15843 GCA_003012365.1 Medauroidea extradentata
TGATATGCTTCAACAACTGCATAACAGGTTGTAATTGTCTGTGAGCGTGGTACACATCCCTATCTTAGCGGATGTGATGCTTATTGCCTACTTACCAGGCACAGAACAGTTGTGTGCATTTTACTCGTAAACGGTGCAATGTAGGCATTTGCAACAAGAGGACATGTTTTGTCCTTACGGAGTGCTTCGTGGAGTAGACCACATTTCATGTTCCACAACGACACGCAAACATTCATTTATGCGAATTTACGAAAGCAACCCCTATTAATTTCATGAACGGGGGTGGTTTGAAGGCTGTACTTATTTGATGTTACCGATCGCACTCATTCGTACCATCACCCAAATATTCGTTATTTTACTCTTAACCGTTAAAGATATTTTGACAAAATACAGTTTTCAAACCCGATTTTCGAAGGCTTATTACGCCCTTAATATTCACTTTCCGGTAAAGTGTGCACTACAATGTCTACTTCATTTTTCATGAGGAATCACCTCCCGGAGTTTGGGCAAAGAGTTTCCGAACACCCTGTATAGTCTCTATTAATAGCATAGCGTGAAAAGCCTTATAATAAACAGTCATAAATTCTGAATTTAATTGTTCAAAATCCTAAAGTTCGGATAGCAGGAATGTTCTCCCAAATCGCCACTCAAAATGTCAAAGACCACTTTTACGCTCTTCTTACCTTGAATTTGGTCAATCCACAACAAGATAAATACCACATCGACGGCCATATGACCTTAGAAATCATTCCTCAATAAGTCGCCTGGAGGGTGATGAGTTGAACTGGTATATCAAACTTGGCCAATGCGTCTTCCAGCTCCTTCAGGGGAAGCGATGAGACAATCTCACTGGACGTTCTTGTTGAAATTCGCCAACGGGCGCACCACCCAGAATCTATGAAGTCATAATCCGTCGTTACTCTCGATTACACAATTCCCTTTTCCAGTAATTAAGGCCCAACTGTTTGTGTAATCAAAGCCCAGGATGGTCCTTCAGCCAATACTATTATCAATTCTCTGCTGGACGGGAATATTTGCCGAGCATTAGTTTGAAGGAAAGCTCATTTCACCACACTTGATTATTTCATTGGAGTTTTTCCCAACTTCCGACCAACCTGACGATCCTAATAAGAATGCCCACCTTCACCATCTAGCACTCCCACCTCTCCTCTTGGCTTGCTTCCCCTGCACTCATTATCGACGTCATCAATCACCATCACCTCCACCCAATGATGAAACCAGTACTATGCTCGGCGCAAACTGTTAAGGCCTCCCAGGGAAATGGGAAAAGTTTTCTCTTTTTAAATAGTCAAATTGACCACCAAGGGAGAAAGCATAAACCAGTGGACACAGTACACTTGCTTCTCGAGTCGGCACAGAATACACCACGCACCTTAGCCTCAGTGACATCAATTAGTTCCCACACATTAGTGCTCACTTGCATACCTACCCTGAAAGGACCCTCATATAGCCACTAAAGTTTTACCGTTTCATTGTTAAAGTAATCGCTTTTTTCACACATCCAGAATAAGACTAGATCCCCTACCTGAAACTGTTTGAATGGTCTACGCTTTGCTCTCTTCAGTGCGGCATGCTTCAGTCCGAGACGTACCTCTTCCACCCGATCTTCTCTTCTCAGTTCATCACCCGCAGGAAACACACACCCTCTAGCTAGTTCATCACGTTGTCTTACGCCTGAAGTAACCTCCCACAGCGTAAAACCTGTCCCACTATGTACCTGCTCTTTCAGAACCCGGTTAATCATACTATGCCTTCGTGACTGTAGGTTTGCAGGTTTCTACTATTTCTCGCATCACCCTCTCACTAGGATTGCTATAAAGATGCCGAATTGAACTGTAAAAATACTTCAGCTCCTGCCCAAGTGACTTCCCAACTCCACATGTCCAAAGTGAACTATGTAACATGATCACTACATACCCTCGCAGGTACGCCATAATCAATGAAATACTGCTGCGGCTGTCACTTTCTTTAACAGGTAGCAACAAACTAGATTCGAAAACACATCCAGGACTACAAATAGATACTGGACACCGCCTCGACCCTTCGGTAACGGCCCGTATAAACCAACTGCAATCAGTTCATCTGGCCCTTCGGGTATGATGAGCTCCCAATCACCCTCCCAGCTCCTATTTGAATGCTTGGCCTTTTGGCAGATGTCACAACTACACAAAATTATCCTAATACTTTTCTCCATTCAAACCCAGAAATAGCTATTGATCAATACCCATAAAACCTTTTGTAGTGCCGAAATGACCATTGCTGCGATGTAAATGCCAAATAAGCCTCTCCACCAACACACATAGGACCACACAACTTCCAATCTGCGGTGTTTAGTTTATCGCTCTTAAACAGCAACCCCTCAGAGATAAAATACCACTGTTTTAGATTCGCTGAATGAGCACTGATTTCCTCCTGACTGTTGTTTCTCACGGCCTTGATAATCTCGCCCCACACAGCTGCCTACTCGTTGCCTCAGACCAAGCTTATTAAACTCCGCCACCAAGGTCACGTCTCGCTCCACTGTTATCTCTGCCATTACCAGCCCCGCAAGCTACTTATCTTCCAACACAATCTCCTCCCCTCTATCCTGGTTTGGCTCAAAAGATCAGCATCACGATTTTCATTGCCCCTCACATACACAATCTCTAAATTATATTCTTGCATCGCGAGACACCAACATGTCAAACAGCCCCCAATTAGCTTGCACGACATTAGAAAGGATAGAGAATGGTGATCTGACAATACCACCACTTGGCTACATAGCACAAGATTACGCAACTTCTCCAGGCCCCACACTACTGCCAAACATTTCCGCTCCGTTACGGTGTATGCACGCTCAGCTGAAGTGAGCGTCCTACTCAGCAAAGCTATGATCCCTTCTTCCCTTTCTCATCACTCTGAAAGCACTTGACCCCTATACCATAACTCGATGCATGTGCGTTCAAAAGGAGAAGTTTGTTGATGTTAGGGTGCCTTATCACACAGTTGTCCACAAACAAGCCTTTAGCCTGCTCAAAGCTGTCTTCACACTCCTGACTCCTCTGTCACTTAAACCCTTTCTTTAAGGACTTTGGCGCGAGTTTCTACAGTTCTTGCAAAAAAATTTTTTAAAACCCAAACCTGGTTCTATATCGTAAAATCCCGTTGTAACTTTGTTACGCATAGTATTATCTTTGTACGTATATTTATATAAATGACTCTGGACTTTACAGATACCCTAAAAACATTTATAATTGAAACGAAACAACTCCTCCCAATGCTTTTCCTATGGCACTACGTTGCTAGCAGGTGAAAATATTTTTTTGTGGCCGTTGTAGGCATTATTTTGCAAAATCGCTATGTAACTTAGTCTGAATTATAACTGTTAATGTTAATGATTTTTTTCATAGCATTCCTTGGAGTAGTAAATGAAATATTTTACGAAACCTGAAGTTTTTACTGCAAACAAAGGCAGGGATTGTCCTGACGTCACGAATGGCCACGTCCTGGAAGTTCAGCGCTTTCTCAAGAGATTGTGTGCCGGTCGAACAGGTTCTGTGCAGGATCTAGGTCCTCAGTAACGCAAGGCGAGCGAGGAAAGAAAAATTTGGAGTGGAAGGAAGAGAATTTCGAGGAAAAGAAAACTTCAGTTAATGGAAGTAATTTGTATCACGTTAACGTAAGAAAAAATAGAATGCTTAGGAATTTTAATGAAAAACAATTAGGTCTATCACAGTTGAAACTCTGGAATCCCTGAAATATGCATTATAGGGTGGTTATAAAAAGTCACGAGGTTAGTCTGGGAAGGTAAAAAAATGTTAGTTTGAGCGCACAAAAAGTAACCCGAGTATGATGCATTCTATTTTTATTTATTTATTTACATAACCTCTCGTATTTCTAGCACTTACTAGAGTGGAGCTTTGTCATAAATACAACAGAATAGATAGGTTACAACATGTTGCAAATACTTAAGAGGGCGTGGTACATAATTCAACGCTAAAATCATTAATATAAAACTGTAGGTTTCTTGAAGCCAATTTGCGAAAATTAAACAATAGCAATCCTAGACAATGGTTTTAGCCAACGTTTTAAACAAAATGGTTTCCAGTATTACGAACTTCTGAGGCACAATCTCTGACGCCCATACCTCATGCACTTAACTGCGGCACAAGAGATCACGCGTAACGAATTAGTAATTCTGGATAAATATTTACTCATAAAGTTTCAAATACTATTATCTAGGGTTGTCATTGACTATTTTTTCCATATTGGCTTCGAAAAAAGCATAGAAATCAATTAATGTTTTCAGCGTTTATTTATCTACCATGAACTCTTAGCAAAATTTTAAGACTGACACCAATACATCAAAAACACAGCAAATACAAGTTATTATACATACACACATATATATATATATATATATATATATATATATATATAAAACAAATAATTTTAAGTTTTCAAAAATACATTAAAATGATTGAAAGTAGTCAGAAAATTTTATAAGTTGGGTTCAAACATTTATACAGGCATCCCCCGACTTACGTAAGGGTTACGTTCTTATGTCGCTTACATAAGTCGTAATTTTACGTAAGTCAGATTTGAGTTAAACTTATGGTGCGGGTGCGCGGAAGTGACATACTTTCCGTATATATTCGTTATAAGTAGTTTTGAAGAGACTTGCTCAGAGTTTTTTTCAGCTGGTTCCGTAGTAATTATATTGTGTGCCCTCTCACCCAGTTACTTATAATGTAAATATAACGAATATATGCGGAAAATACGTACTAAGCATCGGCGCACTTTTCCCCTTAAACTCTATATACTTCTAAATAAATGGGAGTAATTGTACCTATGATACTACAGTACTGTAAAGAATATGTTTGAATAATATGAAGGCTGTTTGTTTTGATGTAAACATATATGTAATAATACATGTACTAATCACGTAAATAATATTTTGTTATATGAAACGAAAAAAATAAACTCACGCAACTGGTACCTAACTTACTGTCCAAAAAAATATGTAAACAAATCTGCACGTAATTGTATATTTTAACTCCAAAGCACGCCGTTTTAATGTTAAAAACATCCGTATTTAATCACATGAGAACAAATTCGTTAAGTCAAATTTTAAAAAAATTAATGCATGCAACTGTTATCTTACTTACTGTACACAAAATATAAACCTTTATCTACACGGTAATATGTTTTAACTCAGACGTCCAATAGTTTTGATGTTACTATAACATCTGTGTAGTTAATCACATAAGAACAAATTTGTTACATTAAATTAAAAAACAATTAAAAACCCAACAGCTATCTAACTTACTGTTCAAAACATATTTAAACTTACCTACACGTTATTTTTTAACTCTGACGCACACCAGAAGATAGATGGACATCAAACAATTATAATATGTTACACATAAAAACATTTCTAAAAAAATACGCTTTCAATTTAATTTGTGTCCACGGTCACGGCATGTTTGTTTACATTGGAGCAAGGGAAAGCGGGAAGTCCCGTCACAGCAGCTGGCTGGTGGCTGCCTGCTAGTCTGTAGTCTCCCTCTGTATCTCTTGCACTGATAGTAGGGGGCAGGCTACGGCGAAGGGGAAGTGTCGACACTTGTAGGGGATGGTGGTAGACCGAAAGCTTTCTGTGCAGAGACTTCTACCTGTCTCTCTCCAGACGTAGAAGGTTGAAGGTCATCGGGATCATCTGCGATGTTCTGTGAACGGCATTTCACAAACTTGTCAAGAGTAGACTGTATTGTCATTCTTTTTTTTTTGTTCATAAATGGCTTTGTAGCTTGATATGTCACTATATAAACGTGGACGTACATTCTCAAACCGTTCACTGTCTGCATCCATGGCTTCTAATTTTAATAGTGCAGTGTCTAACAAATTAAAAACTTCCGCCAATCCCTCCTTTGTAAATTTCTTTTCTTCAGTCAGTGGCGGTTCGGTTGACTTATTTTCTTCCGATTGTCGGAATTCTTCCAACTGAATCAGATCTTCATTAGTGAGCTCTTCATCGTGACGTGCAAGAAGCTCATTAATGTCACTTGCGTCCACTTCAAGTTCTAACCGTTTTGCTAGCTCAACACACATTTCCTTTGCCTGCTGAAAATGTCCCAACTTACAGTTTGTCTCGGTTGTCCGATTTTCTTCAGTGAAACCCTTGAAGTCGCCAACCAGTTCAAGGCACAGTTTCTTCCACACACAATGTAGGGTTGTCTGATTTACTTCACCCCATGATGCCGCAATATTCTTGATAGCAACAAGAATGTTGTAACCCTTCCAGAAGTCACGCAGGGAAATACCTTCGCCGCTGTCAATGGCTTTAATTGCCTGGGAAAAAGTATGTCGCAGGTAATAGGCCCTCAGTGTCGCAGTGGCTCCCTGATCCATGGGCTGCAGGAGGGATGTGGTTCGTGGAGGCACGTAAACAACTTTCACATCAGGATGAAAGTCATCCAATTCTTCAGGGTAGCCAGGTGCATTGTCCAAAATAAGAATCACTTTAAATGGAATCTCTTTCCTGGTGCAATATTCCTTCACCTCGGGAACAAAATTATAACTGAACCATTCTCCAAACAGTGCACGTGTAACCCAAGCCATGGTGTTGGATTTCCAGATTAAGGACAGTTTGCTGGGGTCAGTTTTTTGAATGCCCGGGGCCTCTGGGAATGGTAGACTGCAAGTGGTTTGAGTTTCATGTCTCCGGAAATGTTACTACCGACCATAATAGTAATACGATCCTTTGCGACCTTGAATTCAGGCATTGATTTTTCCTCTTTTGAAATAAATGAACGTTCTGGCATCCGCTTCCAAAACAGGGCTGTTTCGACAACATTAAAAATTTGTACAGGCAAATATCACCCTTCCTCAGTGATTTCTGCGAGAAGTTCAGGAAATTCACTTGCGGCATCCGCATCTGCACTTGCGGCCTCGCCCGTGATACTGATGTTGTGAAACTTGTTCGCTTCTTAAATCGTTCAAACCACCCGGCACTAGCTTTAAATGTGCACTCCATGTTTGATTTCCCATCTCACTTCACTAAATCTTCATGCAAGGATCTTGCCTTCTCATGGATAATCAGGAAACTAAGTGGTATCTGTTTTTGCGTCATATCTTTATTCCAGCTAGACAACAGTATCTCCATCTCGGAAATCGCGCCCAACCTTCTTCTTAGTAATTATGGTGGTGTTCAATGTGACAGCACCTTTCGTACTTTCGACAATACGCTTTCTGTCCTTCACTATTGTATTTATGATTGAAACAGGCCGTTCTATTTCACGAGCGATCGACGAAAGTGCTTCGCCGTCTTCATACGTATCTATGAATTTACATAAGTTGCAGGTTACGTAACTTGGGATATGCCTGTATATTATTTACCTTTAAAAAATTTATATAAACACATTTATAAAAGAATGACACTTATGCAGCACAATAGGAGGCTTCATTTACCACAGTGTTTTGTACACGTAGGGGTACATAATCCATTTAAGTTTTTTACTCTCTCACTTCTTTTTTTTTTTTTTTTTGTTGTTATGTGTAAATGTTATATTTATTTCAGATTAGTACCAAATAAATAAAGACTACAATTGTACAACTCATGCCCATGCATTAGCCAGCAAATTTGTAATGTATTGCCTCTTCTGCAAGAGCCTTTGGTTTATTGAGGCCTATGGTTTATAAATAAAAAACTTACAAAGTTCAAAATAGCGAAGAAACAACACGAAACCAACACACATACACCTCCTCTTACACACACACACTATATATATATATATACACACATACGTACATACATACATATGTCCTCGTCACATTTAGTAAAGTATTTAGTATATAACAAATAGTATATATAGTAGAACGTAATGTACGTCAAATTAAATATTATATAATAGTTTGTAAATAATTTAATATTATAGACCTAAAACATAAGTAATGTTAACGAGTTAAATATGCATTACGTACTGTTGTCACATTTAGTTAAAAATTCAAAAGTGTGTGAAATACATACGCTTAATTTTAATTCCCGCCATATTTAATTTTTCGCCCAAGTATGTAAAAACATAACATTCCATGTATCAATTTAGAAGCACAAAATACACAGCGCTTGTGAGCCCATCTCGTGAAGAACCTTTCTTTCGACGACATTTACCTACCAGTTTTACAAAGAGAGTGACCAGACTAACGTTTTATACCGTGATAAAAACATAGCTAACCTCTGGCGATCGACAAAATCTGGTTATGTGACTGTGCAAACTTACACTAACCTTACTTCGGCAAGCTGTTCTGTATAACCGCCCTATAGTGGATGCCAATGCACCCGTCCACACATCCTGTGACAAATGCTAAGTGGTTCGCATCCCTTGATGTATTTCTACAGCTCGCATCCGTTTTACTATACAGTTAATTTGTAATTTGCTTGTAAGACTCATTATTTACATTTTGAAGAGTAATTAATGAGGAGAAAAATCGAAGTACAAATACAAATGCAAAGAAAATATTTTTGGTCTACATATTTACGTAACTGCGTAGTTATGTTGTAACATTTGTCTAACGGAAAAGCAGAAGGGGTAGTCCATAAATGCCAACTATTTCATTAAACATAATTTATTTTGTCTAACATTTACAAGGTTAAACTTAAGTCATGAGTATTTTTAAATAATGAGTTCCTGTTGCAACAATACAAACCTATTAATTTTTCAATCCATTACAAAAAGTATGCTTAACAATTTGAACCTACCCCTCTTGTCTCTCTGGAACAGAATTATAGGTTAAAAATGTGACCCGTATTTCATTTAACCAAATATATATTTCTTAAATAAAAGTAAATATGACTTGTTTTATTTATTCTATACGCATAACTGTAACATTATTTAAACAACATGAAAATCTTTAATGTAATTTGCAACTTTATCGTATAAAGTTGTAGAACCAAAATAATTCCAAAGCAGACAAATTGCAACCTTTCAACCAAAGAAATCACTTGTGGAAGGCCGTGGGGATTCGAGGGTACAGATGTTTTCTTGAAAATTTGGAAATGGCCAATACGACAGTTCTTATAATTTAGCAGTAAAATAACAAAAATTATGAATACAATGCATGTAGTAGATATGTATATTTATATGGACAGAAAAAAAACTCTGCTTGAGGTCTGCAAACAGTAACACGAACAAAGTTTTTGCAAGTAAGTCTCGACAGTTGTTTTTCGATGAACTCATGGCTGCACTGCTAACGCTAGACAAATCCATTAACAAAGTGAAACTCTTTGCATAATGTTCAAAATGTCGAAGGAAAAAAAACTGAACTACTAATGCCGTCACATTATATAAACTATTTATCAAGCGTACAAAATATTTAAGACTTAATTTGAATATCCTGCTGTCTTAAAATCCTGAATTTTAAGGACGGTTTTACAAATGACCTGGTGACCGACTAAAATTTGTCGTGTGACTGAGCAGACCCATCTTGCTTTACTCCAGCTCCAGCTGGCTATTTTCATAACCACAAAAGGACAACAGACAAATAAAGTGGATATAGAGCAACAATAGAATGATGGGAAAGAGACAACAGAATGTCTGATTTACTCCTACATTCTTCACAGACACTGGCATACAGTAATTTTAAAAAATAAGTATTTAGGTGTATTACTATGTAACGAAGTCGCTGCCGATTGAGTTCGATTTTTTAGATTTAAAATGATACATACTTAACATTGGGAAAAATCCCGTACAATATTGCTATGGGAGCTTCAATTTTTCACGTTAGATCACACTTGTGTATGTACACTTTGCTTTCTTTATGTTCTACGTTTTATTTTACAGTCACTCCAAAAGTTTTCAGAAATGGTTTATAGAACTGTTTTGGAGGATATTTTATAATTTATGTCGACAATTGAAAACATATGAATTCTGTTTAGATAGTAGCATACCAAAACTATATATGACGTGAATAAATATACCGTATATACTCGTGTATAGTGCGCACCACGAATTTTGCAACAAGTTACAAGGAAAAAAATTTTTAGTGCCTCGCTAGTATGTGGAAAAAAAAAAAAAAAGAGCCGAGCGAGCGGTGAAACAGCACGAGGGACGCTATGATGGAAAGGTCAAGGAAGGAGGGGGGAGAAAGGAAATGTAGCTGGCAACATATAAAATAGAGAGGAAAGATAACATTCACACTGGCTAAGAGTGTGAAGGCAGAGAGGGTAAGGCGAGCAAGGAGGGGTGGGGTGGTTTGACTCTCTTCCAAGGTCGCTTGCTGTCTGCCAGCCCTCGCCTCGCGCGTGTGTGTCTTGCTGCTCTGCTGTGCCGGCCGCTTCCAGCATGTCCCCCCCCTCTTCCCCAAGCCTTAAGATAACATGCCGTGACAGCAGCAAGCTTGCCTTTTATATCTCTCATGGTATGTTTGAGGGGGTGGGGGAAGGAAAAAAAAGAATGACGCTCTTTTTTTTCTTCCTTCCTTTCCCAGGAAAAGATAGCTGGTCACGTTTCCCGGGTGGTGGATGGGGAAGGGAGAAAAAGCTGAGAACAATGACGCCTTTTTCTTTCTTTCTTCCCCATGGAACGATAGCAGGAGGGGAAATGGAGAGAAAAAGAAAAGGAAGAGGAGTAATGATGGAGGAACCTGGCCGTGAGAACATTCTCTCTCTGCCTTCCACAGTTGACACCCTTCGGTTTACCACTATAACTTCGGCCTCTTTCACCCCACCCCCCTCCGACAAAACAATCGATAGACTGCCGGCCTTTTTTTTTCTCTGCTTCCTACGCTTGATAACTGTCAATTTACGGCTTTAATTTCGCCGTCTCACCCCCCCTTCCCATCGCCACCACTCTACAACTAACCTTTCTTTCACATATTTTTTTTTCTATTTTCCGCGTATAGTACGCACCCCTGAATTTTTATCAGTTGTTTTGGAATAAAAGTGTGTGCTATACACAAGTAAATACGGTACTCTCAAGGTTAAAAGAGAATCTCTATACTGTATGGGATACTAGAATCAACCATTTTGGTAACCTGGATAATCAACATAGGAAATCTCAAAAAAACACAATAAATTAAATTGTTTAAATGTTCAAGCAGCCAGCAGAATACGACGTTAGCGTATTTAGCAAGTCCAGTGGCGCCGGAGACGTTAGGGCAGCTTGTGCTGCCATCTTCCTAGAAGACAGTAACCATGCACTGAAACAAAATACGCTACGTGGTGGCGGACTCGAGTACTACAAAACCAGACAGCTCTGTGCGCAGAGAGAGAAACTCGGGCCTAAGCCCTTAAGGCTGTCCCAGATGCTAGCATTAAAGATGGGGTAAAAGTGGATTTGTAGCAAACACACCCTAAGTACGATATATATGTGAAATAAATTGTAAATTCAAGATATTTACAACAAGATTCCAGCTACAAAGGTAAAATTTTGTTTTTTGAAGACAAACAATTTTTTTGCTATTTCGTAAAGTTATAAGAACCTCATAACTAACAGGCTGTGCATAATATTTGTTTCAATTGCTCATTTTACCAAGAATAATGCATCAGAAAAGTCCGAGAGGGTATATATGTAGCTTTAACACTGTGTAAACTGTGAGCGAAAAAAAATTGTCGAGGTCATTGCGGCTGGCGTGACTGGAAGGCTGTGTCGCAGACACTCATGTGGAGTCAGACAGAGGCGAGTCAGCCCGCACAGGGTTGCCATATATATAGCAAGCACTCAACACACGTGCCCTGCACCCGTTCGGTCCGTGCAAAGTTTCTCAGCGGAAAAATACGTTCTGGAAAACAACACGAAGAAAAATAAGTTAAACAAACACCCTTCTATATCTGCAAAGAGGAAGTCTGTGAGGACGAAGATGGGTTGAGTTCGTGCTACAGTTTATTGGATGTGTGCTAAGAAATTGTAAGCCTACTTATTGAACTGTATCACAGGATGTAATCACTTTATTCAGTGACATTAATGATTATTCTTTCAAGCTCGGCCATTCAAAACCGCGTCGGTTGCATACCAAATGTTATACTTGATTTTTAATCTGGTAAGACATTTACGTAGTAGATAGGCAAAATATTGGTAGCTTAAGAGCTAATGTTTTAGAACCGAAGAGAACAAATTATGTGACTTAAAGCAGTACCAGAATGAAAGAAAAGGTGAAATTGGAGATCTTCAAGAAAATCTGCCAACCAGTGTCATCGGCATGGTTCCCACATGCGAAAAATCGAGGTTCACTTGCTGAGAATCGAACCTGGATTTGGACCGCCAAGGCAGGAAATGAAGAGATATTGGTGGCTTGTAAGCAATATCAGGGTGTCCACTAAAGTTTACAATAACATTTCCCGTACATTACAGAAAATTTCCTGTACATTTCCTAGAATATTAAAAATATTTTTTTGTACATTTTCATTTGAATTTTCTTGAAAACAAACAAAACTGCTTATAACAATACATATTTATTAAACCCACAGAAAACTAATTCACAGGCACCTACAAGAAAAATTATAAGAAACTCACCCCATCACATTCCACCAGTTCTTCTCACTCCCCTTTACTCCAACAAGGTCTGAACAGATCATTTATAGTGCCACAAAGGATTGATATTTTAAAGTTTTCCACACACACTCGAATTATTTTAATAAAAGAAATCCAATCAAAATACATAGTACAAATTATATTCACAACATTCTTCAGCTTTCAGTATACTGTCCTGTGTCTGTGCACTTCCACTAAAAACACTTCACTTCTTAGGTAGTTTATTTTGCCTTTAAGGTTACATGTAACCAATTTGGATACAACACATTTTATAAGGCTATATGCTATAAGAATCACCATAACAGACCAAACTTCCACCTAGTTCTTCAATATGTGGTAGAAGAAACAGGTCCAACCAATGTAGAAGCTGCTCCAACAGATGAGTTGGCAGATGGAAATGAATACCGTTGTGGTGATGATGATATCTGAATTTTAGTTCTCACAGTGTGGTCCTTCCCTTTGCTACGTGAAACCAGTGCACTCCTCCCCATAGCATCAATAGCAAAATTTTTGTTATGTACACTGCATTTTGCTTTATATAAATAGTTGGATTCAGGCCTCAACCAAATTAACTCTTGCTCCCATTTGCAATTATATTTTATCTTGCCTCGTTGTGCACACATCATGACTACAACAATAGCCTACTTACCTACGAACACAAAATACAATCATCATCCATCTAAGCTACAACATCGTAGGAAAATTGGCGCACAGGGCCTACAATTAAAAAACACCATTCAACCAAACACTATGTACACGATTAGTCACTTTTTACATCAATGGAAATACTAGGCTAATTCCGAAAATGGTTGGAGGCATTGCAAAAATATACTGGAGAGCAAAACGTTTTACAATGAAGTCATAACGATACTGACACTCAACGACTGGAGCTATCATAAAACTTGTTTTTAGTAAACAAATTCCAATAATGAAAACGTAAGTGCGATAACAATACCAAATTAAGATGTCGGTGCAGCATCTTTGTTCGGCATGCTATGCTACAGTGTTACCAATACTTGTGTGTTCGTTTCTCATATCAAGCAGCGAAAATACAAGTACCACATACCAAATATGTTGTGCGCTTCATACAATCACCCAAACCCATGTTAAAATCTGTGCAAGTGTAAGATAATTCTTGCGGATACTGCAACTCTGTTACATAACTTTACGTCTTCAAGCTCATACGCACCGTTGGATAGCCAGCCTTCAAAGTTCCCTTCCCCATTCACACTAACTTTTCACACAACATGATATCATACAACCATTTTTGTTGTCCTCGTTAGTATTAATGAGAATAGGGCGTATAAAGTTTCGGACATCATTAAGCTTGGAGCCTTTGGACATCGTATGAAATTCCTGTACACAACTACTTTCCCGTACATTCCCGCACATTCCCCTGTATAAAAATATATCCCGTACATCCCGTATTTTCCCGTCAGGTGGATACCCTGAGTAAAATTAAGAACCAATGATGGTTAGTGATGTGAATATGGAACAGCGCCAGAATGTAAGGGCGTGGGAAATGGGAGCCCTCTGAGAAAACCTACCGACCAATCACATCGTTCAGAAGCGAGCAATATGACCGCTTCACCGCCGCCGTCCCAAGATGAATAGTAAAATAATCCAGGAAATAAATACTTCTATTTTGCTCTTTGAGTTACATCCCGATAACTGATATATGGTAGAGATGGCGTGCAGAAACAGATTACTGTTGTAAGCCGCAATTTACTATCAGTGGTAGTATTAACAAAGGGTAATCAATATGACTGCAAAAATAAAGAAAGTAATATCACAAACAAAGTCAACAAAACATTATCCCCCCACCCCCAAGCGATAATGTGTGCAGTAGCAAGCACTGTCTAGATTGTTGGTTATCTGTGGCCTTGGTACCACCTGAACATTGGACAGGATCCGCTGATTTCACATTAATTCTACTAATAAACATAAAGAGCTACAGTACACAACACCAATACTATACTCAGTTTCATGATAATAAATAAGGTAAACTTTACAGAGAAAAACCGGACTTCGTTTATACGTATTTTGTATTTTTATATTTTCTTAGAGAAATAGTAATGAAAAAATACAATGAGACATTACTACCAACTGAATAAATAAATTTAATAACATTCAAAAGAATATTAAACAATTACACGAAAACACCAACGTGGTCACTGTATAATTATCAGTCAATGTATAAATTCCATAATACTGTATTCACGTGATTAAAAGAAACATTAAAATTAATCCGTCCAAATAGAGGTGATACACATGAATGGTTCTAGAGTCGACGAAATGGGAAACAAGTTTACTATGGAGTATCATATGGAACGAGGAGTGGGAGAAACAGAGTATTACCGTGAAAACTCTGTCAATTGAATGCATAGTCAAAGTATAATTCCCACATGCAAAAATATGACAGATTTATTCAGGTATTTAACCGGAATGATACTGATAAGAGATTAACACTCTAGCCCCTGGTCCACTACGGCCCCATTAATTTTTAAAGTGCTTTCTGTCAGTAACACACTAATGGCAATACGTAAATTTAATGAGTAATGGAGCATCTTCTGTTTCCAATTTGTTTAACTGCATTGTCTGTATTAGTAACTCATAAGTTCTTAAGCTGTAGTTTCCAAAAGTGCTGCCAAACACTACCGCAGTTGAGAATCTTATATGCATTTTTAAAAACATTAATAGGCCAACATATTTATAACTTCAAAGTTTTTAATGTGGCCCCAATTCAATTTTTTGCAATTATTGACTTCGGCAGGCAATCATAACTTAAGTCATTTATATTGAAAAAGTATGGTCATATTTGAACTTGGTATAAATTGTGACATGTCCAATCATACAGGTCAACTTTTCTCGGGGATCTCTCGTTCCCCCACCCCTTCCATTCCGACATTTCTCCACTCACCAGCGCTGAAAATCCGTCCATCCATCCATCCATCTATACCTATCTGTCTATATCTATCTGTCTATATCTATCTGTCTATATCTATCTGTCTATATCTATCTGTCTATATCTATCTGTCTATATCTATATGTCTATATCTATATGTCTATATCTATCTATCTATATCTATCTCTCACTCACTCAATTACTCACTCACTCATTAAGGGCGTTCAAGTGGGGAAAAATTCATAATTTTATATTTGTATAAAATAGTGTTAGTTTTGTAGACATTACTTAAGAGTACATTAACATCAAACGGAAAAAAATTAGCTCATCTAGTTTTCCCGTAATGTCACTTCAAAGTCAAAATTTGCATATTTTTACTTCATACAAAACTTGAAAACCAGTAAATATAAT
>PNEQ01128234.1:0-15844 GCA_003012365.1 Medauroidea extradentata
GAGGGGGCAGGTGGAGAGAGGGACAGTAGAACATACAAGCACTTTGGACATTGAGGTAAAAATAGTTGGTAGCATGGGGATGTGAGGAAACTGGCTGACCTTGAATAGTTCCTGTGTAGAGAAGTGAGGCATGCGCTACTACTGCTGTAAGATAGGAGAGGGAGTAGGTGGAGAGGGGGCAGGTAGAGAGAGGGACAGCAGAACATACAAGCACTTTGGACATTGAGGTAACGATAGTTGGTTGCAAGGAAAAGGGAGGAAACTGGCTGACCTTGAATAGTTCCTGTGTAGAGTAGTGAGGCAAGCGCTACTACTGCTGTAAGATAGGAGAGGGAGTAGGTAGAGAGGGGGCTTGTAGAGAGAGGGACAGTAGAACATACAAACACTTTGGACATAGAGGCAATGATAGTTGGTTGCAAGGGGAAGGGAGGGAACTAGCTGACCTTGGATATTTCCTGTGTAGAGGAGTGAGGCAGAAGCTACTACTACTACTGTAGGATAGAGGAGGGGGAAGGTGGAGCGAGGAACGTTGGAGAGCAAGCACTGTACTATTTGGTGGAACTCCCCCAAACTTTACCAACCAACCTAGGAGGTCCAGGAAGAGTAAACCAATAGGTTTAACCAATCAAGACAGCTCCTAGGCCAGTTAAGCAAAGAAAGGGGAACACAGCACTAACGTGGACACAAGTTGTTGATCTGTGCTCCATACTCGAGGTCAGAGAAATGGTTGAGCCTCCTTGCCCCAACACTTCACATTAAGAAATTAATTTAGGAGACCATACAAAAAATTGATTTTAAAATTTAAGGGCATAAAAGCCTTTTAATATTAGTTTTATAAAAATATTTAGGTCTAGTAAATAAAATTGTAATAAGAATTCAGAAAAATATTTTTTTTAATACCTTGATTAGTTGATTAGAACAATAATAAAATTTTACACAATGAGTATTTGGTGTACGCAATCAATACTTTAACAAATCAAGAAAAGCACGTATGGCTCACAAATATCATGCACTGTCTATCTCCCCGAGTGACGGTGGCACGGTGAAAATTTTAACGAAACTTTGTCTGCAAGTGTAAGCAATGATACTGGCTCGGTTCATGTGATTCTTTTCTTTACTAACTCTCAGCAATCCCCTCTCTTCTTCCCTGCATGTGCGCACTGCTAAGCTCTGGCCAAGCATACCGGGGTGTATGTGTGGGCCTTGCCTTTACTCTTCTACTGGGACCATCGTGAACAGCATGTAAGTGCACAAGCTCCAGAGTATTTAATTGTCAGTCAGGTTGGGAACTTGTTCCCTCAAGGCGGCAAGGTGGCTGCCGTCATGTGTATTTTTTAGTTTGTAAAGTTTCTGTGTCTTTTCTAAATTCATGTTTTGGAAGCTGTCTATTAAAAAATTCTGTTTGGAAATAAGTATGCTTCATGTTAGGGTTGTGCTTTTTTACGTAACCGTTCTGATTGTTAGCTTTTGTAATGTTTCAAAATAATGAGGGCTGTGTGGCCATACGTTAGTTTTGTCACTTTATTTTTCATTTGCTATCATAAAATATGATGTTGAATAGGTATGAAATGGAGCCCGTTAAAGAGACATTTGCTGACTTATTGTGGTCTTAAAGAATTCATGCCTTTTGTCGTTGAATTATCGGCAACACTAAATAAGGTTTTTAATTGCTTGGGCATGTTTGCCGGTTAGAGGATTCAGATGTACAGACGTTTTTCTGTAACGGTCGAAGGGGACCTGCACCTTTTGAACCCATGCATGGGACCTATAGTATTGTCATATTCATGTTTGTTCATCTCCGTTTGGAGAAAAATGTACGTACATTTACACAACATATAGTATTTACTATATACTATTATTTGTGTTCAAATTTTATATACTGTGTATGTTTTACAACGGCTACTTTGTCTTTCACGGAAGTTGTTTCTTTTGACCTGCATAACATATCTTGAACATTATTTGATGCACACATATGTTAATAAGTACTGATTTCTTTATATGTGTATTTTGTATTTGTATTCCAGTTTTTCATTTTTCTCAAGGTTGTATTTTTGTACATGTTCTCTGCAACTGTGGGCTTAGTATAATCATAATAAAATAATTAAGCAAGGGGATCCCGAAAATTAGTAATGAACGTACAGTTTAATTTTACTTATTTTAACAAATTTTCAATTTTCGTGGTTCAATTAATTTTGCAGCGGTTGTGATTGAATCAGAAATAAAAGTCTCAAATTTAAATAACTAGTACTGTGTGCACATCAAGTAGCTAGGATGAGAAAAGAAAAAAAAAAAGGCTGGACTTTCCTGGCTGTCCTTCATGGGGACACTCTTGCCATCACCAAATGATGTTAAGGGAGGTAGGGGAGATAGAGCCACCTTTAGGCATTTGCTAATTTTTCAACATTGTTCATGCTTTAAAGCAACGGTTAGTTAGTTACTCAAACAGCGTCTTAACTTGTCCACTCTGTTCCCGTTCAATTATTAGATTCGTTGCAAAAAAGTTTGATTTTTAGCATATTTGTTTAAGACTTCATTTGACGGCATTACCCCCACATACGGGGTAATGCCGTCATTGTTCCGGGGTAATGCCGTCCTTTACAAAATAATAGGTATATCTTCTCTATAAACGCTTTCAGACAATGCAATTATTTTCATTCCAACAAATCATTAAATGTTACTGTTTTTTAAGTCAAAAGTCTGTTCTCTACTTAAAAAACACTGTACGGCATTGTAAATAATCTGTTTCTATTAAATTATTCTAAGTTTTATTTATAAGCAAAAGAAAATTCTTTCAAAAAAGACTTGACAATAACAGAAATATGGTTTCCTTTCAAAGTTACATTAATGAAAATACTTAAGGATATTTTAAGTACAAAACATTATAACAAATTATTGCCCTTTATATAATTTAAGTACGTTAATTAAAGTTTCTACCGGAACACTTAACAATATTGCAGTTTTTTTTCCTTTAAAGCCATTCAATCTTAGGCTAAAGTTGCATATATAATAAAAAAACCTTGATAATATGCTACACATAGCTTTTCCTTAATAATATAATCTAAATATATGTGTACAAATATTCACACACTTTACTTTATTACAACTAAATCAAAAGTTTAGCTCTTGTCGGTCTTAGACTTATCGTAATAAAAAGTAGTTAGGTCTACCAAACATTACTTTACGTAGCAAAAATTTTTGTTTCAAATAATTAACTTACGACTTCATACAAAAATCACATTTGTAACCATCTGACGAATCACAACCAATGCATTCAGAATGCGACCAACCAGAACACTTAACACATCTATACCAGAGTTCGTTGTTCATACCAAACTCCCCGCACACAAGACAAGTGTTGTTATCAAATGGGTCAATATCATCTAGAGAATTATCATCACACAGTTCATCTTCTTTTAGTCCTTCACTTTCACTTTCAGAAGATTCGAAGGAAATGTTTCTCCTAGGTCTACACATCTTCTTTGTATTCGCAGACATGCCTTGCCAAATTTTCCTTTCTCTTTCTTGAGAGGACATTTCACTTTTCTTTCCTGAAAGCCTGCATGTTTTCTCAGTGTTCCACAATTTTTTATCTCTTGCTTCTGCTAAGATGGATTTCACTAGAATAGAGGTTAGAATCATTGAGTGCTGTTTATTTCTTTGTGATTGAAAGGAGCTATGCAACTTGGTGGGTTGGCGAGTAGGAAGGGGAGAAATGTCTGCAATAGTACGGACCACTGAACTGGAGGTTCCAGCCATTTCAATATCCGAGTTAGAGTCTCTGGCTGCAGAAGTCTGAGCAACATCATTTTCACATTCTTGTAGGTGTCTTGATTCTTCCTCCGAAGCTTTCCCAACATTGGCACCTTCATTGTGAATAATTAATGTTGGTCGTTGGGACAAACTGGCTGCAGGTGCGAAGTCTTCCTCACTAGAATTGTTTGAGTCAAGAGGATATATTCCAGTGCTAACGAACCCGGGGACTGCCTTTTCAATTGTGGCAACTCTCATGTATGCTTTGTTGAAGATACTTACTAGTTCATATGGTGTTATGTTTTGGTATGGGTGGCTTTTCATATACATATCACATTCCCTGTTGAATGCACTTTTCAATGGTCCATAGAAGGTGATGTACAGTGGCTGTAGACGGTATGATGAATGTGGGGGTATCGAAACAATGACTATTACATTCTGTATACAAAATTCACATATTTGAAGGGTTTTATGGCTGCCATGGTTGTCAAGTATTAGTAAAACTGGATCCTTGTTTGTTGGCTTCACATATTTTGCAAAATGCTCGAGCCAAATTGCCAATAATTTCTTGTTTATCCAACAGTTCTTGGAACAATGGTATATTGCTCCTTCGGAGCCACCTTTCTCAAGCAAGTGACTCATTCTTTTTCTGGGATAAATGAACATGGGCGGAACATAGTTTCCTGATGCACTCATGGCACAACAAACTGAAACTGTTTTCCCCCTTTCCCAGCTTGTTACAGATCCCACCTGTTTTTGTCCTTTTGGGCCAGGAATTTTAACTGGCTTTTGGACTGTCGAAATTTCAGTTTCATCCATGTTATAAATATGGGTGGAACTAAATTTGTGCTTGTCCATAACATTCTCGACATTGGAATAGAAGAGTTCGACTTCTTCTCGGTTAAATGCAGTAATTCTGTTTAAACTGGTTGCCTCGGGCTTCCGCAAGCTAATTCCAAGATTAATTTTCAGAAACCCATTTAACCAGTCCACGCCAGCAAGTCTTTCTATTTTGTTGAAGTTGTTGGAAACATTTCTTCTTTCTGCAATTTCAAAAGCTAATCGTCGTAGTTCTACCTGTGTAAGGCCAAAGAACATTTTGGCCAGAAGTAAAACATGCTCAGCGATTTCCATCTCTTGGGCTTTTGTAAAAAGTGGTTTTCTACCCAGACGAGCTTTACTCAGATTGCTTGATGACAGTCTATCCCTCAGAGTTATTCAAGGAAAACTGAATTCTCTCAATTCACTTTTAACACTCCGGCCATCCCTGATTGTACTTATTGCTGCCTCTAATTGTTGTTTGGTCCACTTTGCTTTGTCACTTGTTCGTTTTCAAGACCGTGCCATCTGAAAAAAGTAGGCCCCTGTATTAGGACTAATCACACTATTAGGAAGCATTTTATGGTCAAGAATGTCTTCTACCTAAGTAGGTCTAAGCCCACCTAGAAGTACAAAAGGAAAAAAATATAGCTTATTCAAAACTGTTGAACAATATTAGGGTTTCAAAAACCTACTGTGGATAAACATCATCGAGGGAAATTTAAACATGGTTAAATTAATAAAATCAAATGTTAAAACATTTCATTATATATATATATATATATATATATATATATATATATATATATATATATATACACATATATATATATAGACACACACACAAAAAACACACACAAACACACACACAAACACACTCAAACACAGAGAGAGAGTTAACCCTCGATAACTCGGACCTCAATGTCCCGGACTTCGGATAACTCGGACAGAATTTTAAAAAAAAATTTAATAATTTTTAATTAATTATTTTTTGGTTAAAAGACAAAAATAATCGGTTCTGCTGGATTTAAATTCATCACATTATATTTTAGAACAGTATTAAACTTTATAATGTAGTCGTCCATCGCTACTTAGCCTTTAATAATCCCACAGTAAATATCTGGCAAGTTCCGTGTGGTAAAATGTTGTTAGCGAGGCACGCCACGCACGAGTAAAGATGGAACGCAGCAGGCCGACCTCTCACTTCTTTATCTTTCCTCCCTCTTCTGCCTGCGAGCCAGGCACGCACATGTGTCGTAAACAAACATTTCAGTGTGGTGGTGGTGCTTGTGAAATGACGGTAACTACGGGTTACAATGACACATAAACAAAAAATTGTTTTGTTCTGGTATGTGCAATGAATTCAGGGTTGCAAAACAAATTGTCCCGGACATTAAAAAGAAAAATTAAAAATCATTACTTTACATTGCGATGTAGAAAAATTGGTGAGAAGGTTTTACGCCCCTTTAACAACGATGTTTTCAAGAGCCGATGTGGGTGGTGAAAGAACAACACAACATCCATGCCCAAGCCGGACACGATGAGTCACGCTCGCTGGTTGATGATGCTCTGTTGATAACGTAACAGCGTCTGGAGAGTTGTAACGTTTAAAGTGTGAATCGGATTTGTTTTTTAAACTGCTTCACGGTAAATAATAGCGTACATGTAATGGACCGTAAAATATAAATGTCTTATGCGGGATAATTTTAAACGATTTTCATTGAGTAACGCACATGAATAGATTAACAAGATTTTGTAGTCTTAATTTTTCCATGTTTACTATACACCGACAAAATCTTTTTCTTTATTTTAGAAGAAATGGTCACATTATGAACGAGTAAATGTAGGAAAAAATTTACATTTGTTATATTCTATAGCAAAAAAATTTAGAAGGTCATTTTCTTGAAAACGCTTTATAATGGCCGCACCCCATTTTCTGGGCCTAAAATTTGGTCAAAAATATGTGGCGATTACGCGAGTAGAACATGATTAAAATTTTATTGCTTTATAATATGACAATTTGTGTAAGAATAAAGCTGTAAATTATGTGTTCTCTGATGCAATTTACATACATAAAATTAAATTTTAAAATTAGTAGTGTTAAAATGTGTTCACATAATGTACAGTGACCCAGAAGGATTGTTAATAACAGTACCGTTTTTATTCATGTACACGAGGAAAATTATTTTTATACCTTTGTAACTTTGTAGGAGGAGTAACTATCAGGTTAGCAGCTGGCTGCTGCCCCTACGCTGTGACATACGGACCTAAGGTATTTTTCAATGTAAACATCTTGTGTGAGGTGCGTGTGGTCACGTGCTGTGTTTGTATTGCTGTTGTGATGCGACTGTACCGGTTGACCTTGACTACTTCTGCTCGCAACCTCCCTAGCTTATCTCCAACGATCACTTCTTATCTCTCTCACACGTGCAGGCACATTGGATGTCGCCAGCCAGACGAAAACTTTTATGTGATAGAAGGGTGCCTGGTGGCAGCTTCTAGCACAGAGAGAAAAAAAAAAGGATCGACGAGAAGTAGCAGCATGAAAAAATAAATAAAGATCTGACTGCCCACATTGTTTGACATTCTTTTATAGTACTCCACGTTACGTTAATTTTCCCACTGGATGGCGGCCCTCCTGTAACTTATGATAGTTACGTACAAAACAGTATTTATTGCAGCTCTTTTGCTTGTAGAAATAATAGTGTATTAATTTCTTCATGTTTCTTGTGATTAATGACTGATTACCCCACCTCACCCGGACACCCCTCGATAACACGGACAAATCGTAAATCGGACAGCTTCTTCCCCCTTTTAGTCCGAGTTATCAAGGGTTCACTCTGTGTGTGTGTGTGTGTGTGTGTGTGTGTTTGTGCGTGTGTGTGCGTGCGTGTGTGTGCATGTGTGCACACATGCGCGTGCACGTGCACGTGTGTGTGTGTGTGTGTGTGTGTGTGTGTGTGTGTGTGTGTGTGTGTGTGTGTGTGGGTTTAAGGTAGGTTGCGAGGACCACCTCATGTATTTTGAGTGGGGCTCCGAGGACCTTTTGCACTGCGAGGACCAAGTCCCGGTCCTCGCAGTGAAATACGTCTACAAGTGGCTTCTACAGTCTTTCAGCAACCTCATGGTACATATATAGTTGCTTTTCTAGCCGGTCCTCGCAGTGCTGTTAGAAAGTGGATTTGTAGATCATCGGATCTTTGGCAGGCAGTGCTCAAATCGACTTCAATACACAGGCCATCCACTCCGTGTTGTTAATGCGAGGACCATTACACACAAATTTCACTTACACACATTTGGTTCTTAGCTCTCACTATGAGAACCGGATACACGGCTGTGATAAGAGGCAATGAGTATGATCTGAGGACCGATGTTCTAACCAATCAGGATACAGTATTTTAAATTTCAAACATTGCGAGGACCACGAACACACAGCTTTGCTTTTGCGGGCGTCACGAAAATGGGCACAGAGAAAAAAAAGTTGCATGACTCATAGCTAATCTCGAAAAGAATTTGTGTAATGTACTCTTAGTTGTCATCTTAAGAAAATTATCTATTTTAATATTCCACAATGAAACGTAAACAAATGCATAAAATATAGACGTTAAGGCTTTCGGGCACGATAAGGGCAATCCAGCAAACTAGGTTAACCTTTGTAGATTTTCTTGGATGTTCGTTAGACCCTTCTTCCACTGCGAGTCCAAGAGCAAGCAGTGTGTGACCCGATACGCACAGAGATTGTTGCGCCGATAACCGATTCCTCTCGCGAACTGCTTCTAAGTGAAGGTGTAGTATAGTGAGTGCAGACAGTCTGGCCAACATTACGTGTCTAGCCATGTCCAAAACGAAGCTTTTAAATATCTAGCGCTTGGGAATTTAGAGTGGATAGATTCTAACATTATGAAACAGTGCTGCGTGCGGCAAAGTTGGAAGCTATGTACTTAGCTTTGTTCAGGCGGGTTGCACCTTTTACAACTTCTACATCCAGAGGTGACTTGGGTGTAGTGGACAGATGGTCAGAGACAAAAAGATCAGAAAGTCCGTCTGGACGCCCGTGTAGTTGAGTGTGAATTGTTTTGTTTATTTTCTGTGTTAGTGACATGGCAGTAAACGTAAATATTGTGAGATATTTTAATGCGGGAAAAGGTACATGCAGGTGATGAATCCGATGATGAACGTCGTGTTACAGCACCTATTATAGCACATGTGTACAATATTTTGCATGAATTACGAATTTGAAAGAAAAAAAAAATCGTCCTATAACCTTTACCCAGCTCATTTAATACGTCACATAACAGTTAGTTCTACAGGAAACAGAATCTCCATTCTTAAATTAATTGTATTAGTTTTGCGAGTTGATAGATTTATATTCATAACAAGTAGTAACATAACCCACAAAACGTTACTAAAAATAGCAATATAAATAGCAATTTTATTTTTCACACCTCCCAGATCAAACTGAATACAGTTTTTATTATATAGCGGATGTCTGATTCAAAACTGGAAAGCCAGCTTCTTAAAACAACGCAGCTACTTGTAACACGTTTCGAAAATAGCGCTGAATTCTGCTTTACAACTTCTACACCCAAACCACTCCACCTCGCAGAGGAGGTGTAGGAGGTGTTGCTACCGGATGTTTAAGGTGTAGTTACACCCACAGCTTGAACGCTTTTATTGTTATAACCAAAACGTCACTTGCGGCAAGAAAAACTTGACGTTGCAGTTTGGGTGTAGAAGTCGTAAAAGTTACAGCTAGGTGTAGACCGCCTAAACAAAGCTTTTGTTGATATTTCGATGTTTTTTATTATTATTTTTCACTATTGAATAAATTTTCTATTCGTTATTCTATATAAACTAATTAAATGTTTCTTTCACATCCTAAATTACGAATTCTACGATAGTACTTATTTTGTTTTAAGGTTGACTTATTTAGAAAATACGATATTCATTTCTAAATTATTGTATTTGATACATACAAATAACAGAATGGGCTTTTAATTTACGTTAGTAATGTCTTCGGCATCGAGATCTCCATGACGTCAACGCGAAGAAATTCGCTCGCAGAGATGTGATTTCCAAGCAGAAAATTTTTCTACTTTATTTAAGTCACGTCGGCGATAAAGCTAAAATAAAGAACTTGAATTTATTTTCTCAAATGTTGATTGAACTAGTAGGTTGGTAATAAATATTGACCAGTTTGCATCACGTGACTTTCCGCCTCGCGAAACGTAAACATGGATGACAATTGAGGATAAATGGATGTACGCTAATAGCTATTCCATCTATAGCGTCCAAACTATTGACATGAGAGGTATGGTTTATTAATGAAAAAAAGCTTCTTTCGGTATGAAAATGTGTCGCCAGTAAAAAAAAAAAACGTACTTGCCAGTGTTTATTATTTCCTTTTTTCGCAAATTTCTAAGTCCCACACACTTTGCCTGTCATCCAACCACCAAGCAAACAAGGATGTGACGTCACAGCAAATTGGTAATTTGTTTTATTTATTTTATGAGCGATTTTGTCTATAATATGCAAATAATAATCTTGTGTAACTTGTAATTTGTGAATTTGTTTTCACGCGTGGAATGCTGTTGGCAATAGAAATATGTTATCAATAAACAGAGAAAATAATAAAATAACGTAAACATCAGTGTCTGTGGTCCAAGAAGTTAGTATGTAGCACAAAGAGGAGTATGTAGTGTCAAGGAATTATTCGCAAATAATATTTTGTTTAGTTTTTTCGCGAGGCAATAAAACTGGTGTTCACATTAATTAGTGTCGCATCGCGCCAATCACGTCTGTCGCGCTATTTTGATTCCGGACCTATAATAATGTTGCATGCTGTGTTTCTGAGGGCGGGCTGGATGGGGCCTGTGTCGCAACACCTTGAGGGCTGGCCCATGACTCAAAGCCCGAGTGTCTCACAGTGGGAATCCCGCCGAAACTACGTCATAGATACCTGTCCCAACTGCATTTTTGCCCTGCGAAGCGGCGTACGTGACTCAAACCACATCTGAAACATGATGAAATGTCTATGTTAAGACCCATGTAACTCGGGAAACCCCTGGAGTTTGGCCGGGGTATATAAGGGCTGAATCGACAAATCCGAGAGAGTTCGCTATTGGTCGTGCTAGAGGAAAGTGCTATGGTTGTGAAGATAGACTGGTGAAGACATTTTGGTGACGTCAGAGTCTACTGGGAGGCGGCAGGCGGCTACCTTCGGAGCAGTGTTGGGCGAACCAAGAGGACTGCTGCGGCGGGCTGACGGGCGAAGAAGGAGGTACGCGACGGGAGTCGAACCGAAGACCTCAAGAGTGAAGATAGCGGTGTACTCGGGGTGCTGCGCAGCACACAACGATTCATCACTACGGCGGACTATTAAGGTTGTACACTGTCACTACTTGAAAGACTGTTGATAGGATATATGACTGAATTTTGTTGTGATTTGTACTGTTTAATTAATTGATGATATACATTTTTTGTGCTTTAATTGACAAAGTTAATTAACGTGCCTGTGACACAGGAGTAATTGTGTGCATAACTAATTGTGTTGTGAGAGTTATAGTTGATTACTGTTTTGTGTATTTCGTAGCTTTGTGAGCTATTAAATCCAGTACTTAATTTAACTCTTTTATTTATAATTGTAAGACCTCTATCCCAAAGAACTCATGGGAATTGCCCACATATAAAGTTTATGTCTCAAACATGTAACAATAATAACTGTCACTTAATAATTACCAAACTTTTATGTTAAATAAACAAAGAACGCAACACAGTAGCCAAATAAACAGCAAATTTGAAAAATTTAATGTTCATATTTAGGCTTGCTTATTAAATTTTGCGGATTGAAAACATTAAGAATTGATGTAAGTACGCTGCACACATGTTAGGTTTGTTCGCGTGGTCTGTCAGCTTTACCAGTTGAGGGCAAGTGCCATTTTTCGCTGACAGCGAAATGGCAGGACGGGCAGTTGCTAGTGGCTGTGACCACTCGAACGATATCTGGCAGTAAACAAGCATGTTGTTGTTTTGAAAAACACCCGCGAAGGTTTGTTTTGAAAGTTTAGCATTGAAATCTCAATTTGGCTTCCCGACGTATTTTTTTAATTACGTTAATAAATACAAATACTTTCGTTTAGGCATAAAGAATGGAAAACCAGAGATTGCAGGACTTCCCACGTAAACTAATATCGTCGGAGACGAAAGAATTTTATATACATAGCAAAAACACGTTTTCAATGGGTCTTGCGATTTGTTTAGCATGCGTTCTTCATTACACAGGGCAAATTTGATACAATGTGCGAAGTTATGATGTATAGGCTACATTAAAATTGTCTTTGTAAATTTTTGTGGGAAAGTTCAAACTAATTTAGTTTCACAATAGGCTACATTAGTCAGTCAATTCAGTTGGTTAGGACAATTTTGCTGCTGACGAACATTAGACGCTGGCTAATTTTTTCGTATAATATAATGTTGTAACATTTTGTTAATTGCGGGTTATTTAATTTTTGTCAGTTTGTTTGCTTATACGAGCACAATTTTTAAAATTTCTGCTACTAAAGATTAATATAATGGTTCATAGAATGTTCGTGGCATGCATTTTAGTACCCCATAATTTGTAGCGCCCTTTCCCCAGGTTTTTAATGTCACTGCCGCCACCTTGTTTAGTGGACTTACCCTACATATTTCTGTCCATCTGCTCCAAGGTTTTTAATGTCCATACCCAACATTTAGTGGTTCTACCCTACAACTTTATGTTCACCTACTCTACATATTTATGTAGGCCTACCTCTGCTCTAAGATTTTAATGACCTTGCCCCACATTTTTGGTGGTCCTACCCTACATATTTCTGCACCTCTGCTCCATGATTTTAATGTCCCTGCTTAACATTTTTAGTGGCCCTACCCTACAACTTTCTGTTCTCCTACCCTACATATTATTGTACCTATGTTCCAAGATTTTTAATGTCCCTACCCATTTTTAGTTATCTTATCCTTTAACTTTCTGTTCTCCTACCCTATATATTTCTGCACCCCTGATTCAAGATATTTAATGTCCCTAGCCAACATTTTTAGTGGTCCTACCCTACAACTTTCTGTTCTCCTACTCTACATATTTCTGTATCTCTACTCCAATATTTTAATGACCTTGCCCCATAATTTAGTGGTCCTACCCTACATATTTCTGTACCTCTGCTCCATAATTTTTATGTCTCTGCCCCACATTTTTGTGTCCCTATCCCACAATTTTCTGTTCCCCTTCCTTATATACTTATATATATCCCTGCTCCATGATTTTATAAGTCTCTGCCTCACATATATAGTGTTCCTATTCTACAATGTTGTTTGTCCCTACCCTGCAAATTTCTGTACCTCTGCCTCCTAAAATGAAGTCGTAACTATAAAATACTCTTTGAGGAAAGTGTTAAACAACAACTTGAGCAAGGCCTACCACAAAATTGTTAAAATTACGAATTCTTGTATCCTATATGCCTTTCTGCACTCTTGTAGCGATAACATGTTCGTACGTAGTAGGCCTATTCTGCAAAATATTGTGGGGTACCGGTAACTTAAAACTTGACTTGTTAAAGGACAAGTTTAGTTAATAATCTCCATATAATACGAAATTTACATTCTACGACTTTACTGTCAAATTCCCATATTGATGTGTTTCAAGATTTCTTCACTAAATGCCTGGGAAAGGCATTTAATCTGTAAAACAACTCGTAGACGAAATCGTAACACATTATAAAATATCATAACGTAATCTTGGGTTTATTTAAACAATGACAGTGAAACTATAAATGTAGGTTTGATGCACGTAACAGGTTAACTTCGTCACTATTTACAAAATAACTACGAGTAAGCTGCAACATTATATGGCTTTGTTCGTGACTACGGTGATTTTCCCTTACTCGCCGAGCATGGGCAGAAATGGTAGTCATTTCTGGCAAAACTGGCATCCGCTAGTCCCACCCGAACAGCATACCAAAAAAACACTTCCGGTAAAACGAACGCCTACTGGCAGAAAACTAGCAGAACTGGCACAAAACTGACAGACTGGCAGACCACGCGAACAAACCTATGAATATGCGTGAAGAATCTGCCATACTTTAATGAAATAATATATTGTGCGAACGATTAATGCAACGTTTTATTTTTTAATTTCAAATGATGACAGAAAGTCCTATAGGTTAATCGTACACACGGAAGTAATTTAAGTAAACAATAATAATTAACCGACATTTTGTGTTGAGTTTGTAAACCTTTATAAACGGCACAAACAACGTATTGCTCTCGCTCTCTATCTCCCTATATATATATATATATATATATATATATATATATATATATATATATATATATATATATATATATATATATATATATTTATTTATTTATTTATTTATTTATTTATATTTATTTATTTATGTTTTATATTTATATATATTTATATCTATATAAACACACACACACTCTTAGCCCTGTCAAAAATATTATTTTTTTTTAAATAATTCTATAACTAAAAATGGGAGCTAAAATTTTCTCTATTCAATAACATTATTTTTCCAACGGGTTCACACAAAAACGAAAATCATTATTATATATACAAGGAAAACAAATGTCCATATATCCGTGTTTATGCCTTCTTTTCCCTTAATTCTGTCATAGGCAGTCTAGCAGCATTGCCATGAATGTGTACATCAATATTTACATATCGAGCGAACGTAAATTTAATATATGTATCGTGCGCCGCCTATTGAGTCTTATAAACACCAACTACAAGTTCGTAATCTAGCCTGGCTCAGTTTTTAGCGTGATACTTAGCTGATCTCTAGTGGTGAGCGAAAGAACTAACCACATTCTTTCAACTTCCGGCCGCCATTTTGAGGCATCTTTCCAAGTGGACGTTTTTCCGGATTTCTTGAAGACACACATTTGCCACGAAAGTCGGAATAGGTACTATTCAGGGAGTGGATACTTTTCAGGATTATGACAGATGTGTATCTGCAATGAATAACCGGAATGGTAACTATTCCTGCTGTGGACATTATTCAGGATTTTTAAAATAGGCACTCTGTGGACGGCTACTGGAATTGTTACTATTCACATAATGGACATTTTTCCCAATTTTAAGAGCCAAATATTCCTTGAAGGCGGATTTGGTACTATTCAGCCAGTGGATACTTTTCCGGGTTTTTTCGTGTGGTAACAGAGCAGTATATAATCAGGAATTGTAGCTATTCACATTGTGGGCACTTTTCAGGATTCTTTAAGCAGAAATATCGTAGCTGTAGAAGCCTGAATTGTTACAATTCAGGCGGTGGATACTTTTCCGGATTTTTCGTGTGGTAACGAAGCAGCGTATAACCTGGAATGGTAGCTATTCACACTTTAGGCACTTTTCAGGTTTCTTTCAACAGAAATATCGTAGCTGTAGAAACCTGAATTGTTACAATTCAGGCGGTGGATACTTTTCCGGATTTTTCGTGCGGTAATGAAGCAGCGTATAACCTGGAATGGTAGCTATTCACACTGTAGGCACTTTTCAGGATTCTTTAAACAGAAATTTCGTAGCTATAGAAGCCTGAATTGTTACTATTCACACAGTGGATACTTTTCAAGTTTAAAAAAACAATAAGTATTGTACTATTTCGTGAATAGTAACAATTCAGGATTTCACAGAAGAAAGTTGAGGGGAAAATATCCGGAATAGTAGCTATTCTGAATGGATACTTTTCAGCCCCCCCGTACCACACACCCAACTGCAAAGTTGATGTTAGTGCCGTGCAAGTTTTCAGAACTAGGTGAATGTAATGATAAACCTTTAAAAACATATCAAGATATCCTGGATAGCATAATCTGTAAAAATCCAACAGAGGCTTGCTACTTTATGGATTGCACAGCATGTCCTGGAACAATCAACTTAAATCAAAGGCTGGAAGAAAGTTTTGAATTGAACAGTGTGGAAAATGTCACCTATAAGCAATGGATGCAGCTGGAGAAAAGAACAGTTTTAGAAACGCTCACAAAACCTTGCTAGGAATTCATTGCAACATTTATTGATTCCTTACTGAAACTTTTAAGGCATTCTTTTATTGCCAAGAAGCAGTCCTCGTTTCTCAGTCATCTAAAAGAAAATCTGAAAGAAAATGAATACCTTGTTCTATGTGATTTTGCAGAAAACTATTCTTTTGTTCTCCAAGATGCTGCACAGGGATTTCATTGGAATAATGCACAGGCAACAATCCATCCATTTTCTATTTATTGTATT
>PNEQ01128235.1:0-32387 GCA_003012365.1 Medauroidea extradentata
AAAAAAAAAAAAAAAAAAAAAAAAAAAAAAAAAAAAAAAAAAAAAAAAAAAAAAAAAATAATTGACGCGTTGAGGAGTATTGCAACAGGAATAAACATTTAGGGAAAATGTAATGAGATTATATTTATGCGTTATCTGTAGCGCTGGTGATTTTTGGTTAAAAGAATAATTCAACATTTTGTTTTCAGTGGCTTACGTGCTCATCTGCAGCTTTGCTTCATAGTTAAGAGTCTAATACTACAAACAATTTCCAACATTTCTAAGTAACGGTTTTGCGAAGTCTGTTACCTTTCAGCCTTTCAGGATTTACAATATAAAACTTACTAAAATATCATAAATAGTAAACCGTGGCCTTAATGTGCACGGTATATTATATATATATATATATATATGGTACAGATAAAAAATGAAAACATATCAATGAAAATTGTTGTATACTGCACCCTTATGCTAACAATGATACTTCGCCCTTGTCGTAAGTGAATTTTTTTCGTACATTTATGTATTGTTCAAAACAATAGTCTAACTATAGAGAAAAAGTGTTGTAATTTAACTTATGCAAGCGAATGTGTTGTATACAGTGCAAAGTGCGGGATTTATACAATATGTGCATGTGAAATAGTTTCGTAAAAAACCTATATCCTCGTACATTACAACACATTCGAAGAGCGTGGTAGGCCTCGTTTTTAACGGGACGATAACTGAGATCAGTGACATACATAGACTAGGCTAGCATCAGAGGACGGCCATTATCACGGTGGATGGACGCAGTTACCGGACAACTGTACGAGGACGAGAGGCGGTAATGACCGTGGTCAACAACACCGTCTGGAATATGTGCTCCTCCCAGATGCAGCGGCGTGAGAAGATTACTCTCGGCTACTCGACTGTTGTCTCCGCCTGCTCGGCGTAATTCCTCGTCAACACTTACTGTCCCTCACACTCAAGTCACTTGCGTTAAGGGCGTTCAAGTGGGGACATAATTTTATAAAATGTATAAAATACGGTTAGTTTTGTAGAATTTACTTGACAATACATATTCTTCTTACGAAATAAACTTGCTCAGCCAATTTTTCATTAATAATATTTCAAAGTCAAAATGTTCATATTTTTATATTATATAAAACTTGAAAACCAGTAAACATAATGAAATAAAAAAAATCACATTCAAACTATATGTCACGGTCTACGGCTTGAAGCATAGAAATACTCATTATAAAACATTTTGCATTAAAAAAAATTGCCAAAAGTAACCAAAAAATGTAAATTTTAGAAATTTTTATTAACAAACGTTTTTTTGTAATGGGTTTTTTACATACTTCAAACAGTAGTTCGGTAAATGTAGCTATAAAGAGAATTATTTCATTTCATATTGTTTATTGGTTTTCAAGTTTTTATGTAGTAAAAATATGCAAATTTTAACTTTGAAACGTCGTTACGGAAAAACCAGCTACGCTAATTTTTTTGTAAGTGGAAAATGTACTCCCAAGTAACTAACAATATTTCATACAAATATAAAATTGTAATTTTCCCCACTTGAACCCCTTGAGAGAAGTCTGGCGCCTGGCGTATTGACGATTTTGTCGAGTGTCACGCGTTGTTTGTATGTTCACGCAAAACAGCTCTACTTATTCATATTGCATTTACCTACGAAAAGAACACGCGCTTGAAACTATGCTTCGATAGTTTAAAACATTTAGCACGCTTGTTAGAAACATTAATCAGGGGCATCTATCACAAAATTTATAAAAATGTGTTTTTTAATTACTGCTGTAAAACACCTTCTGAATTCGCGAAGTAGAAAACAAAATTTATGCGTTTGCGTGTACCTAATACTATCCAAAAATAAAATGTTACTTGACACCTCTTATGCTATGCTCTCTAGTTTCTACTTTTCTTTATTTTTAGCTATATGTATAAATTTTTACGCCTCAAGAAGAGCAGATATTAAAAATCTGTCTGGCAGTTTTGTTAAAAATCGTCTTCTCCATGTTGACTGATTTTTTAAAGCAGTAAATACTATCGTTTTTGTTAATTACGTAACTAATGACTTTTTAGTCGGGAACGTATAATTTTGTTAATAGTTATCACAGCGAAACTCATTTCGGCCAAAACTGTCAAACAGATTACTGATGCCTACTCACGTTTTAGCCTTAAAAAAATAATTATTGCAAAAAAAAAGTACCATAGCAAAAAGACTACAAGGAAAAGCTTGCACGCCAGTTTGACGCGCTGTGAATAGAGGCGATATGCTTCCCGTCCAGCGTGGTACACTGGTTCTTATCGCTCCGCTGTTCCCATGCGTCAAACGCGGACATTTGAAACCGGTAGTCCTCGTAAGGGCGCCGCCTAACACGTGCTTCGAATGTGTTGCAGTGTGTTCGTGAACATGTTATTTTACGAAACTATACCACATGCATGCACTGTGCCAACGTACGAAAAGAAAACACACTTAAGACAAGGTCGGAACGTCACTGTTGAGACGCCAAGATCATAAAAAATAGTATCTAAGGCCTCCAACATAGCTAAAAACTATGTTTTCAGACAGCCGTACTTTAACATGTACTAACCGCACTCTAAACATAGTTAGTAAATTTGCCACAAGTGCGTATAGGAACGCTAAGAAAATAGGTATGGTTATAGATGATGGTATATCGCGAAAATGTTTTGTGCCAACATACCCTTGAAAACACTGTAGTTATTTACAACTCATATGATTAGGTGATGTACGTCTGACACAACGTAGGTGTTTACAGACCAATAACAGGCATCAAATATTACAACAGCGGGATCAGTCAAATAGGGCAACAGCTCCACATAAAAGCGGAAGCCAGTCATCTTCTGGTAAACTGAACGTGCGTTGAAACCCAGCAAACAGTCAAGTTTTCTCGCGATAAATCATCCTCTCTAGGTAAGGTAGAATTCTTTCCCTGCAGACATCCATGGTAGCACTCCTAAACTTTTTAGAATACAATCAAATGTATACTAAAGTTACCAGACTTGTATTGTAACAAGTGTAAAAGTTTGCATATTTACAAGGCGGAAGTATGGCAACTATCCCATACTACGTTTAGGTTAATTACTGCCTAAACATTTAAAGAAGTGTGTTTACAGTGCGGATGTACGTGAAACTCTTGCACTGAACTTTGCTACGGACTTCCCACCAATCAAATCATACATGGTCACCGGTTCCAGTCCCGTAGTAAAAGTGGATCAGCGGGACTTTAGTAAACTAGTTCAGCGTTTAACTCGCAGTAGCGATGCTGCATTTAATGCACGCTTCAAAGTCACCCTTATATCTTCGTCGCTTTTGAGCTTCTAGCGTGCAGGTAGGCGGCACCCTTACAGTTTGCCTGAGAGCAATGGCAGAAGCAAGGATAGCAACTTACATGTTCAGTTCTGTTAGGCGATACTCAGTATGTTTCGAACCTATGACCCTACTGTCTTTATATTCATTTTTATTCGGCCCACATTCCTATACGATATTTTCGCAGCTGTTTTATTCAATACTTTGAAATTGTGAACATATACGAATTTACACGTCCACAAAACAATTTAAAATATCTACTTACATTTTTTACCACGTTTGAAATACAATAGCAGCAGTATTTACACAACGTCAATTCCGATACCTATGTTTACGTCTGAAAGTGTTATCGAGAAACGTGACTCAACTCCACTGAATATAATTTAACATATAAACCCTGCCCTTGTTTCGCCAGGGCTCTAAGCTATGCAGCGACATTGAAAGACCTAAACCGTAAAATAAATTCTGTGAAAACTACAAATAATTTAGTTGTACGTTCACAAACCTTAGTAAGTGTACAAATACTTCCCCTACGAATTTATTTGTTTTAAAGTTGCAATAATATTCTTTGCTAGAAAAAGATGGGGAACTACGTACCGCAGTCATCTAAAATCACGGGTTTGTGAGAAATTATATATGTATACACAAATCGCAGTCCATGATATGTACGTAACTTGAATACAGTGAATATACATATAAATAAATTTAAACCGAACAAAGAATGTTAAATTACTTAACTATACAATATATAAAACACAAATAAACCTACTGTATCTAAGTAGAGCCGGATGGCAGGTAAGGTAAACGAGCATAAAAACAAATGTTATCATCCGGTTGTAGCTTTAAGGCACTTTGCTGTTGTTACAATCGTATAATTTGTTAAATAAATAAATACATTAATATCAGGCTTTCAGGTAGTAAAACTTGTCAGAGTCAGAATTATCATAACTATGAGGCTTTCGATATAGGCGAATGTTACACTCTGAATATGAATTAGTAAATATTCACTGATCACGTTGATAGATGGAGCAGTTTCAACAATTTGTATCAGTGAATGTAGTCACTGTTTAATTTGTGAAGATTCGCTTATTTCCTTCAAGAGTGCCAACATATCACAAGTGAATCAGTGAATATTCACAGGTTTTTTCCAATTGTTTTCAAAGAACAGTTTTCACTTATTGAATCAGTGAAAAATTACTGGAAAATCTGTGGACATTCACTAATTAACTCGTGGAATGTTGACATTCTTCATCGGAATCAGTGAATAGTCACAAATTTCACAGTGGTTTCTCACTGATTCAATTGGTTGAAACTGCTCCATCCATCGGCGTGAATAAGTGAATATTCACTCATTCAGATTTAGAGTGTATGCTCTTGTTTGAAATGCAAAATTAGAGTGCGGTGGAAACGAATGCCTCTATAAATGGAAAGAAGACAAAAAAACTTTTACCTGATTTCAAAATGAAGAAGTAACTTTTTAATTAAATCTGACCTCGTATTCGTGTGTAACTCATCAGCCTTTTATAGAAATGTTTGTGGATGTGTCTGATTTTGAAAGTTTGTTATTTATACGCGGGGAAATACCATTACCGAAATAGAAAAACACGCAGATATAAAAATGCGTTAAACTTCTAATCATACTGCCCAAAAAGAAAGCATGCCACCGCATTAAGTCCCACTAATATATGAATAATAACAAAGCACCGCACGCCAGTCTTGCGCGTAGATGTCATAATTGCATTACATAGCCTGTCAGATGCACCCTTAGCATATGAGAAACTTTACCAATTTTTTTATACAAACTCGAATCGGGTAGCAGAGACCTTCAAGTACAGTACTGGGAAATATATAGGCCTATACTCGCTGAAATTACTAACATGATAAACGAAACTGTGACTATAGTAGTTAAGAGCGTTTAATCGATCGAAAGCTATTTCCCATAGTTTTAGTACATTTTGCATCTATGTTACATTTTATCAAGAACACGTGTGAAAAAAACGGTAAAAAAGCAACATGTTCTTTCTTTAAAATTAATCATGGTTATTATCAGAATTATTATTTCATACATTGCAAAATGTTGAATTTACGATTTCATGTTGATCTGATCTATACAATTAATGTTAGAGACGTCAGTACACAATAAAATTTATTTACGAACAATCGTCAAGAGAGTTTGCAGGAAGTTATATTTTAAATTATGTATACATTTTAAAGAAAAATTTGTTAAAAAAATACTGACTGAATGTGAACAAATTTCTTGATTCCAAATAAATTTCTTAAAAGTTGCTATGATGTCAAGACATGCTTGGGCCAGTGTATACCATTGTGATTGATAAACTTAACTGAAATTACATACAATAATATTAACTGTTAATGTATTCATAGTTATGTTTAAAAAGTATGAAAAAAATATTTCTACGTCTATTTCGTGATTTTAACAATTTTACTTTTGGTATAAACTTGAAAACCGCGAAAAACATCTTAAATCTCGGAAAAAATATATTTTACAGTTAAGAAGCTTTAACAATATAGCATATGGCTAAACTTAGCACAACTGAAAGACTGAACGCAACATGCCATAGAGGCGATGTGGCTTAAGGATGTTAAAGTGCGATAAAATCATAATTTTATATTTTTATGAAATATTGTTAGTTTTGTAGACAATACTTGTGAGTGTTGTTTCCCATTACAAAACAATTTTAGCTCGTATAGTTTTCTCATAACGGATCTTCAAATTCAAAATTTGCTTGTTACGCTGCCATGCAAATAGTGAAAATCAACTGACCTACTTAAACAAAATAATTCGCTGTGAACTTACATCCCATGAGCTATGCAATAAAGTATTTAAAAACCATAAAGTAATATTCCAAAATTTTTTTAAAAATTGCAGAAGTACAGGAAAAAATAGAAAATTCAGAAAAAATTTTAAATACAAAAATAGTTCAAGGGATTTATTAAAAATGTTTAACTACGCAGCCCGTGGCATGTAATTTCACTGTGAATTATTTCAACTACGTAAGTCAATTGATTTTTACTATTTGTATGGCAGCAGAACATGCCAAATTTGACTTTGTCACACCGTTATGAGAAATCTATAATAGCTGCATTTGTTTCGTGGCAGGAAACTAACCATAAGTATCGTCTACAAAACTAACACTATTTCAAATAAATAAAAAACTATGATTTTACCGCACGTAAACACCCTTAATCTACGTGTGCTGTCGTCACCTTTAGCAGCGCCCTGGGCGTACGACATAAGCTACGAGCTAACCAGGTGCTTCAAATGATTTATGCAGCGCTTGTTTCACGACGTGGCGTCTAGACTTCGAAAGCTTCTCGGTTTTTGTGAATTCACATCGTGTCACGTTTCCATCCTACTCAAAAAGCACGGAAAGGTACACAAAAAAGTTTTATCGTTTCTGTCAACAATGCAGCAGATCCAGTCTCATATTTTCATAATGCAGTTCGTTCTATCGTGACACAGTATATTTTTCGTAATATGAGCTATAAAAGAACGTTGAAAAAGAAGGCAAATGAAGAAAGTCCTAAAAAAACACTAAAGTAAAAATTTTAATTTCGGCTTGGCTCAAGACGTAGACACGTGTTTACACATCGAAGTAACTTCCTGCTTTTTTATGCAAATACATGCGAGAAATAAAGAAATGAAACCAATCTCAAAACAAAGAAATCCTTCGTTTTGGCTCTATCAAAATAAATTAGTCGTTTTCTGCACAGTCTGCTATCGTAAGCATTCATATATACAATACGCTACTTGTTCTTCAGTTTTGACTGCGATAGGGAATTACTATCGTGACCTTTAAAGCCTTGCATTTTTCACGGAGTTCTCCCCGAAACTGAGCTGAAAATGGCAGATTCGCAATTATTCTGCTTTTACTTATTGTAATTCATGTATACACAGTCTTTAATTTAAATCGGTTACTGAGTTGTTCCAAAGCTACGAAACTTCAAGCTATTAGTAGAGTTATTTGTCAAGTGTAGAGAGAGAGAGAACATGTAAGATTAAAAGAAAATAAAACACTTTTATTGCAACATGACCATTTTATTTTACCAAACAATATGTTTATTCAAACACGTATAACTGCAGCAGCAGCTTTGAGCCAAAGACAATTAAATGTTTAAATTATACAGTGATGGTAACAAAAATTATCTAGAAAATGAAAAAGTTTGTGGTTAGCCTTCATAGTAAAGAGAGTTGTAATTTTTAAAACAATCTTTTTTTTTTCAAACATCATTTAATTTTCTACAAAAATAAAATTGCTATAAAAAACTGTTTTCAAAGGACACTTCCTATATAATTTTATTTGCTACAATAATAACATTTCTACAAAAAATACAATTGTTTTCAAAGGACACTTCCTATGTAAACAAATTAAATGACATAGATTACAGTATAATGAGTTTTCCGTCAGATTTTCTTTGCTGAAAACATTTTTTTTTCTGCCAGCTAAACCTCCTCTTCCCCCTTCATGAAGAGAAAACGTATTCACAGAGAGTATTACACACCCGCACACGAGCATACGCACAAATAAACCCACGCCTATATATGTATACACACATACACATAATTGCTTTGAAAATTCGCTGCCAAGATAATGTTTGTAACAGTAAAAATAAATCGGGAAACTTTTTCAACACGTTTACACGCAGTCTGTGAAACTAATGTTATATCTGGAGCTACACGTTAAGTAGATTGCGTGTCCATTGTTTACAGAAATAAATACATATATTTGGTACCTTTATGTAACAGCATTGTCGTAATCATACAGTTCATCCGTAGTGTTACACGAAAAAATTGTAATACTAAAACATGTTAATAAAACATTCTATATATATATACCTCTCTTTCTGTGTATATATACATATACATACACACACATATATATATATATATATATATATATATATATATATATATATATATATATGTATATATATAAATTGTGGGAGGCTCATAGACTAATATTTCCACATACCTATTTTTCAAAACCACAGAATTAAAACACATCCAATAAATGTGACAAACAAAGAAAATAACATCCGTTAAATTAATTCATGGCGAAGACAACGAAAATAATCTACACCACATACGATTAATTACATAAATAAATACTTTTCAGGCCCTGGCTGTACATTATAATATACACTCAGCTTAAATGCGTAATCAATGTTAGAATCAAAAACTCCACAATTTTAAAGTTAATTCTTTCAAACAGACATCACTCTATGTAACAGTTACTAACAAATAATGCGATCGAAAAGTCGAAAAAAAAAAGTTACGTATAACTTTCTTTTATGAAAAATAAATTAGTATTGTATTGGAGGCTAGAAAATTAAACAGTTCTCAATGGCGAAATATTCTTCAAGAGATTTCATGAATAATATATTTTCTGATTAACAGAGTTATCTTTGAATCTGGTCAATACATATACCATTTATTTAATCTAGGTAGCAGCGTGCCTTTTAGTTACTATAAGGAGTGAGACATACTAATCTCTTCCTCATAAAATATTTTTATGACGTTGGTTATTTGGACGGCCAGTGATTTCTTCAAATAAACTAAAATTGCAGTGTTTTTACAGTCGGAATCTTCATGCTGTTAACACAAGTGAAATACATTTTGATGTTAGTCGATTACTCCCAGTTTACCCAAACAAATTACTGCAAATCAACTCTTATAGTGTAGGCATTTAGATTACGTGCGCAACGAACAAAAGTTGAATAACATCAAAGAAGCCGCCGGCAGACTTGGAACAAAAAATTCCAAGTAGCGGGAAGATAAAAGTAATGAACTTCTTCCCGTAATTACAAAGATTCTTGTTTCTTGTAGAAGAAATAAGTGAATGATATTGAACCGCATGAGAAGTTTCGCACTAATAATTCAACCGGGAAGATGGTAAGGCGATAACGATAAGTGTGTGTAATAGTCAAGTACAGATGACGCATAAGTGCACAGGCTTCGCTTGACCTGTGTCGTGTTCGTGGTTATATTTTCGCTCCTCGGAAACGCTCGTAAATGTTCGTGCGAACTCGGCTCGGAGTGATTTCGATTAGTCGCTTACACGTGAACGTGTCAGTACGCTGTATTGGTTTTGCACAAAGAAAAACGAGGCAGGGACAGAGAACTCGTTTCTTTAAAAAAAAAAAAAATCCCCTAACCCATTTCACAAGACAAGGAAAAACGACAGAGTTATAAAAGAAAATAATAAAAACATATTCTATGCATGTAAAATACGTGATTCTGTTTTCATTAAAGAAATTAAATGAACAACTATACAAAAATGTATTTTATTATTTTTGAAGTAAATTTTTCTATTAAGCAAACAACTTGGTATGATATATTTTTTTAAACACTTGATATTAAAATGGAGACATTATTTTTTTTTCGAGTAATTTTGTTCTGAATCAATTAGAAAGTCGTAAGTTAGTTCCTTTACGTTTTTTTCAATCATAATGTATGTGCCCCATACTTTAACCATGCCTCTTTGGCAGAAATCTTGCCTCCCAGCAAAATTTCTGTCCCCAAGCAAAAATTCTTACCCTTTCAGAAAACCGATCTCTAGCAAAAATTCTTTCACCTATCAAATTATGTTATCTTATCAAAAAAATATTCCTTTAGCAAGAAACCTTCCCTTTACAGCAAAAATCCTGCTCCTGACGTACAAATTCTTGGTTTTTAAGTCGTAATATTTATTTTAGAGAATAAATTTAAAATGTGTCCAGATAGAACTATTTAATTATTTTTACTTATTATGAAACTCGTAAACAGCGAGAGAAAAAAATAGTATACTATTTTTTCTGTCACTATTAAAAATTGAATTTAACGCATAAAGCACATTTAGCGAAAAAATATTAAATGACATATACACAAAATTGGTTCTACCTGAACACATTTGTTAAATTTATACTCTAAAACAAATATTACTACTCAAAAACCAAAAACTTGTACTTCACAGGTATAGTGGAAGCTTAACAAAAACCCTTAACACTAGCCGAAAGTCTGCCAGTTTGGAAAAATTGTGGCTTCTTACGAAAGCTTTGTCCCTTAGTAAAAATTTGTTCTCCCGAGAAATCTTCCTGTCTCCCTAGCAAATATCCTGCTGTTTAGCAAAAAGCCTGCCTTCTTAACGGCCCATGTATCTGAATTTAGCACGTGAATCGCTATAATTGTTCTTGTCACGGCTCCGAACTAGGCAGTGAGAGTGTCTTTAAGGGTGTTCACGTGGCCAAAATCCATAATTTTATATTTGCACGACATAATGTTCGTTTTATATACGTTACTTGTGACTACATTTTGCATTCGTAAAAAATTTTACCCCTCATAGTTTCTCCATGGCGGTATACCAAAAAGTCAGAATTTGCAAGTTACGGAAACATAAGAATAACAAAAGTCAAGTGACTTATTCGAATGAAACAATTTACACGGTAATTAGATGTTATGGACCATTTAATAAAATATTTTAAAACACACAACAAAGTCATACTGTCTTTTTGAAAAATGGCCATAAATGAAGTCCATAGACTTTATATATATATATATATATATATATATATATATATATATATATATATATATATAAGTACGAAGGCATTTTATTGTGTGTTTTTAATATCTTAGCATATTGCCTATAACATCTAATTGCACTGTAAATTATTTCATTCGAGTAAACCACTTGGTTTTTGTTATTACTATGTTCCCGTAACTTGTGAATCCTCACTTTAACATGCCGCTAAGGGAAAACTATGAGAGCTGAGAATTGTTTACATGTGGAAAATGTAGACGCAGGTAACGTCCATAAAACGAACACTACGCCGTACAAATGTAAAATTATGCATTTTGTTACGTGAACGCCCTTAAGTAAAATCTCGCACCTCCATAACATTAATGCCGGCTACATCGAGCTGAGGTGAAGACAAGTCGGCCGTTGTGAAGTGGCACAAAGGAACATGGGAGGGATTACGTAACACTACCTTATACACAGGCGCTCGAATTGAAATGAATAATACAGTAGCTATTTCTGGCTGATATGACCCGGAAAAGTTAAAGGTGGTTCCTAAGGCTACGTCTGTGTGTGTGTGTGTGTGTGTGAGCACGAAGTCTATTGAGCACTAAGGGTGCTGCTGGCCGGTCAGTCAACAGGAGCGCAGTGCTTTTAATGTTATTGTTTTTCCTATACGTGAATTTATTTTATTTTTGGGAAGTTTAATTTCAGGTCCAAAGCATGTTTTAAAATTTGGGTTTTTCGAATCCGGTTGGTAATTTTATACGCACGGCACTCAGAATGTAGCCATTTTTAAGCATTTTTAGAGGCTCCAAAATCATTTTCAAATGATCACTTACAGGGAACTTATGACAATTTTCGGTTTTGCGCCCGAAGTTGCCCTTATACCGGGAAATGTCAGTATAAATCGAATACAGCCTGCAACTGGGGGAAGTTAAGTCATTGTCGTACATAAGAAATTCTATTTTCTTCTTAACTTGTAGCAGAATTATCCTTATTCATGGTTTTGACAGTACCCCCGAGAACGCGACCGGAAATTGATTCAAACGGCTTGGTGTACGAGAAGAAAAATAATAATCCTTGTGCATAATACCGTAATTCCGGTGTGACTAGGGAGAAGTCACCCGCAGGGGACGCTAATGACGCTCTGAAACGTACGAGATAAATAATTCATGTTGCGATGCCGGTGTGGTCGTCTGGCCCGGGACAAGTCGCTCTCAGAGAGAGAGAGAGAGAGAGAGAGAGAGAGAGAGAGAGAGAGACGGAAGCTACGGAATGATAAAAGCAGACTATGTAACGAGTCTATGCCACAGGCCACAGAATATACGAACTAGCAGAAGCGAAATGGGTTTGTCGGTTCCTTTGACGGCGAACGTATTACACGCACCCCTTGAAAAAGCTTGGCAGCATAATAAAGCATTCATTAGTTCAAACGTGTACCAAATACTTGCCTATTCAACACGTGTACGCGTTACACAATATTTTCTCGCAAAAATAAGTTTCACATCCTGTATCCTGTACGATTTTTTTTTATCGACACGACAAAAGCCAAATATTATTGGTTTTAGAACTTGTCCATCTAATATTTGTAAATAATAAGTCACACTCTATAAAAACGTAAATAACACTCTAGAAAAGGTTGATATAATTTTTTTAGTATGGTGAAAATACACTTGAGTTTCCGTGTTTGTCTGTGTGTTCACATGTGTGCGTATGTGCACAATCACACACAGGTTGTTTCGTAAAATATGTTACACACTTTGGAGACTGATTTCTTACGGAAAAAAAATACGAAATTGTCGATTGTTTTATGGCCGGAAACGATGTCTGAAGTACAAATTAGTACTCACCTAGACTGAAACGATGTTATGTTTAAAAAAATTTCATTTCCATACAAATCATCGTTTCGGGAAACTACCGATTCATCAAATCAGTAATATAAGTAGCTACGTCAAACCATTAAGTAAATACATTATTATCATTCTCTTCCTCGTTGATTATGATATAACGCACAACACACACGTTCTGCAGTGGCAGTTCCCCAATATTGTTGTTAGGACACGTAGCTTGAAGCCGTAACCACTGTGGTCACTATAAGACGCAAAATGTACAGTTTAACAATTTTCTGTTTACCATGGACCAAAGTAATACATTGTAATGTTTAAGAAATAATTCGATACTCTGAGCAGCCATGCAATGCACACATTTTGCAAACATAGGCCTAATGTACAATTCGTACACAAAAACAGTTGATTGATTTTGACATATTTTTAGTTCAAAATATTAAAAAACAAAAATTTGGGACATATTGCTACGAAAATAAAATTGGGTGCAAATCAAAAAGAAATATATGATAGTGTACAAATATTAAGTGATTCTAATCAATATTAGCAGACTTTTAAATAAATTATCATCTGAACCCTTTCAAAACAAATCAGACATAACCTGAAGGCCACCGAGGGGCCGCGGTGGCCAAGTTGTCAGACCTCTCGCCTACCATCAATGCGATCCGTGTTCGTTTCCCGGCGGGGTCGGTTCCCGGATTTTCGCATGTGGGAATCGTGCCAGACGATACCGTTGGTCGGTGGGTTTTCTCGGGGATCTCCCGTTTCCCCCGCCCTTATCATTCTAGTACCGTTCCATACTCACCTCATGTCACCCCTCACCAGCGGTAATGACCTCGATGCTAAGCGCTGACCGAAACATTTATCACTCACTCTGAAGGCCTCCGATTCCGCTGCTGTTTTTGCAAATATTATTATTTTTAATCGTAAAAGGGAGAAAATATAGTTTAAAACCTTCACATAGATTAGCTAGAAATAGATTTTACCTACGTAAAGTAAATTTTCCAATAAAAAAAGTATTTATAGCCGAATTAAAAAAAATACTTTAAGTCGATAAGTAGCCAAAATTACAAATATTTTTACTATGGAAAAATTATGATAAATAGTAAAAACTATGCGGAAAATTTACGATAGCTACTCATTTTGTAAATTTAAAATATTATTCGAATGAGAATAGGAAGTAGGCACCGTGCCCTAAGGTCGCAATGAAAAGTGAAATATGTGTTATAATACATGTATGTGGGATGTGGACGGTAGTAAATATTCCAGTCCTCGCTGGAGGAGCTACACGGAACCACATGGCGTCAGAGATGGACTCGTGTATTCCCCACATATGCTGGCACAACTCCCAAAATACATGCGCTCAACACATTCCACACCAGTCCGCTGACATGCCCCTCTCCCCACATCCTTCCTTCCTCAACCCTCGTAGCCACATCCGGTTGAGGTAGGCGCGCTGATTTCACCTTGCTAGCCCTACCTTCACCACAGTCTTTAAGTATAATTTATTATACGTCACTGGTGTACTCTGTTTCGTATAACTTTAGTACACTTGTACAGCTACTTATTGGCAATGACGTTAACATTTTGTGATATGTGTTACAATGAACAATGCAAGACAACATTTACAAAACAAATTGTGAAATATACATATTGGGTCTGTTTTAGAACTGAAAATGCCAACTGAAAAAATGCACCCTCTAAACTATCACATTTTACTGAATTTATGGAAAAGAGAGACAATTTCTTGACAACAAAAAATTTTTTTTTGTACCAAAAAGGCTACTTCTCAAATTATTTACATTATTTCTTACTCCTAAATGAATTTTTTTTTCAGTATAATATTTACATCCTATACTTTTTTTCTTCGTAATGACAAGTAAAATTCAAAATTTTACTGTAAATGAACATGGGAATGTCAAAGAATTCACAACATGAGATCCTATTTTGTACTGTCTTGCATTGTGGAACGCGGCTATTCCAGTTAACTCCTTGCTAATGTTAATTCTACACGTTGTAAAGACCAATGTTAAAAGTTTGCACGGAAATAATTTCCGCCGCTCGAGCACTGGTATCGGTGAAGGGTGTAAACTGACCGATCCCAGAGCTTTCGTTACAGTTACATGAAGTTGATAATTTAAAATGGCGAATAGGACTGTTTTAATTAAATAAAATGGCTCACAGAAAAAAAACGGTTTTATGATGGCTACAAAATGTTTTGTCAATATGGACATCACGAAGTAATTTTGTAGTGGTTACAAACATTTTTGTAGTCACTGCAAAACTTTATTGTGGATAGAAAAAAACATTTTTGTGGTCATTACAAAAAATTTGGTAAGGTCTATTATGACAAAATATTTTGTGGCGCTTGAAAAGTATTTTTTTTTTTTTCAGTGTTTCTCTCTATCCCGAGCCAAGCTAAATGTTATTTTACAACGGTTTTGTATTATAATACACCCGTCAGTGATAGCAGCGAAACTAGTGGCAGAAATTGTACTCTGCCATAAGAAAACACATGTTACTTCTAACCTGCAGTAGAATTAACCTTATTCTTGGCAGAAGAATAACTGCATATGCCCTGGTGTCTGCACCTGTTATACTCATACACTACCGCGGACAATAGCTGCGTGTGAGTGTGAGCAAGTGTTATATGTGACATAATTGAAGTATTTGTATTAATTAACGCAATATTGTGAGCTCACAACATGTAGTAGCAGCTGTACACTGTCGGACAATTGACGGGCTTGTCACAAAGTGTTGCTAACAGGCTTGAAGTAGAGGCCACATCAGTGAAGCTCAAAGCGATCTCCCAGTGCCACAAATACTGCTATCGTGTTTGGTGGATATTCGGGGGTAAATAGTTACCTGACAACACCCGGATAATCCCCGCTAACCTCACACTAATACTTCCTTCATAAACTCACCAATTGTGTGTGGTCTCGTGTTAACACTGTATGCTACACGATTTAGAGTTCATCTCGGGTGACCTGCGCGTTGCCTACCAACCAGATCACGGTATTTCCTACTCGTGTACTTTCATCATGGCTAGGGCAAAGATTATACCAACCATGTGTTTCTAAATAATATGCCATATAGATACTAATGAACCATCGGTAAATACATAATTGTTGCAATCCATATTTAGCTACTTTTTTTTTTTTTTTTGCTTTTGCAAACATCATACAGCCAGTAGAACTATGTCAAATAAATAGTTTTCCCGAGTTTTGTGGTTACATTGTACGTACATTTTGCAAAATGGCAATACTTCAAACACTAAATTATATGGGCTTGAGGTAAAGTAAGGGGTCAACGAACGCGAGCATAGAGGTTTGAATCCCAACGCGTCCTCATATTTTTCATAAAATAATTTCTCGTAAAAATAATGTGTTTAACAGTTATTTAATAAATAGGATCATTTTTATGATGAGTATAAAGTAAACATCAAATTGCATGTGTCCTTGATGCAAATATAATACAAAGACAGACATTACAATTTTACAAACATAACCTTACTATTTATTTTTACAAGAACTGCCTTTGAAATTTTACAACTAATTTATTTGGAACTAGGTTTTCAAAATTTTTTTCTATAAAACTACGAACTTTTTTTTTTTAGAAAGAAGACCATAACGGCCTTGGGATACACATTAGGTGGTAAGTCGTACAAATGTTCTTGCGTAATTTTTTCGTAAAGAATACACCTACAGACTATGTCATTATCACATACATTGCATACATTAAAAATCCAATGTAAAGTGCTAAATAAAATAGCGAAAACCCGGTAATTTCAACATGGCTTCGATGTCCCAATTTACACAGTTTAACTGGTTAGTCAATACAGCATTCATTAACCCTCAATACATCAAATGCAAAGTTAACTATTATAAACAAAATTGTTTAACGTGGATTTTCTTCAAGAATATTGTTATAAGAGTATGTTAAATTTTTTAAAATATATCTCAATTTACGTTTCTAAAAACATTATAAATGAAGTTATATTTGGCTTTCAGCTACAATAAATCGTAAGAACTGTTAAAAGAACATTGTCTTCTTGAAAGATTTATCATTAAAAGCTACACATTGAGAATTATTTTTATTCGTGGTTGCAGCCTAGAGAAATCTTATTTTAAAAATGTATCTCATATGTTAGAATTTTCGTAGTGCATAGATAAACTCAATAAAATTTTCCTTTAAAAAACTCAACAACGATGTTACAGAGAATACCAACGTTTTCGCACACAGTTTCTTTAAAAATTTTGATTTGCAGTATTTCTTCCTAATATAAGTTTTCTTTCCATGGTGCCAAGTACCACATTAGTTCTACAAAAGTTTTAATACTCGGAAGGTATATTCCGAAAGTCGTCGATATTTTTAAATTGTTTACTTTCCGCGATGAGAAAAAAATGACGCCTCAAGAGACGAATGAAAAATCCACCGAAATAAGAAAATGTTGAATCGGCATAAAATTTTTCGCGTCTGTACTGCACTTCTGTGAACTTTTACAGTGGGAGCTAAAAAGTTTTCAAATAGAAGTTTCAATATTAGAGTGTTTTTTTTTCTCTCGCAAAGGAAAACACATTTCATCTTCCTAAGTCTGTGACGTCACTAGCTGCACAGTAACCAAAGTCAATTTTATACCGAGGACGTATTTGCTACTTGTAGTTCTCGCTCCTATACATTTGTTGATACGTAAAACTCGAGTGAAATGCCAATGGCGCACTAAACGCCACAAAAGAATATTCTCGCGCAAGGTGAATTTCAAGCGAGAACAGTGAGATAGAATACGTTCTAGTTCTGGAGTGAGGTCCTGCAACTTTTACGGAACAAAGGATTCCATTGGTTCTGCGCTGGTCATCTGAGCGACTATACTTGTCACAAAGACGGCAGTAAAGCATAATTGAGCTGTGTGGAAAGGAATTTAGCGAGTCACGTAGCTATTTATTAACAGGTGTTTTACAACTTACAGTAGACACCGTGGATAAAAACAACATACCTATTCAGAACCTTCGTGCGAAAACGAGTTCACATTTATATCACAGCACAATATAATTTTTGCTGCATTAAAAGCCCTAGAAAGAACCATAAAGTCATTATAATTTAAAAAAAAAATAGGCATGAGGCTTTTATCCCCTCAAAAGTGACTGCATTTATTTTGAAGAAAAAAATCACCACCCATGCAAATAAAAGGACTGGTTTATTAACGGCAATGCTTACTTTTCTTAAATTTCTTTTCGCACCCCAAAATCAAGATTTTATTTATACACCTCTATATATCTCTATGATTAAATTATGTAACAAGCATAGAATGAACAACAGAACCACTTGTTTATTACAAAATTCCTTGAAAATGTGGAACATTCTCTAGCTTCTTACTTCGCAAGACCTCGCGCAAGAATTTGTAACACGTGTTAGACATATTGTACTAATTTAACAGTCACTCGAAAATATATACATTATTTTGTACTTATAAATGCAAACAACAGTTTCTGCCGGAAAGTGATATGAAATGTGGTCAAACCATCTAATTAAATTCAACATGTAAGTCCCTTCCTCGCTCGCGCCAGAGCTCACAGGTAGGTACAGTACTCCAAGTGTCTCCCTAGATATGGACTAGGATCGTGCATGTCAGGCACAAATTCTGTGAAGTACCAAGGGCGTCGCTGACAAGCGTATGAGGGGCTTAGATGCACAGTGATGTAAGTCAGTTCAAATAGTTCCCTCTTAAACTATTTATTTGTAATCACGTGCAAAATACAGTGCATTCTTTCAATATGCAAGTGTTATTAAGAAATGCAGTAAAGAATTAAATATTTGTTACAGAATGTTACTTCCAAAAATGTGAATAATGTGAATAAAAAGGACACTACTAAAAACTTACTCCACTATGAATCTCAGCACCTCTTACTATGTACAGCAAGTCACCCAAATTGTTTGCAACTATTGTTCAATTTCCTATATGACTTTAATACTCGATAATATCATTTTATTTGTGGAATGTATGGCGTAAAATCCAACGCATATGTGGTCTTCATTTTCGTATTATTATTAGAATACGGTTGAAGTTTTCCGAGATGCGGGCAGTCTGGAAAACCTCGTTTTTGGCATCTCGAGAAGGCCGAAAATCATATTTATATTTACATGCTGAAATGTTTTTAACTTAGTGTGATATAGTTTGAAGTATGTGTTCTTGTCGTGGATATTACTAATGCACGGTAAGTAGATCCGTCAAAAAAGGAACAATTTTGAAAGTGTTTAATTTATCGCAAAACAGTTATAATAATGTAATCCATTAGGAACAATTTATATAAATTACGTTACGTTTTCAATAGGTGATGATCTGAATTTGTGAATCAAAACACTGTTATAATAAAGAAGTACAAGACTTCGTGCACGGACTACGACAATCGTAACGTTACTGCACGCAGGGTTGCCAAGTTTGTGACAATGCAGTAGTGTTGCAAATTACAATTTAGAACATCATCTAGATAGTTGTATAAAATCTCCTACATTACAATAATTAATTAATTTGAAATGATAATATATAATATAGGTCTATTCCAAATTAAAAAAGTAACAAGTTATTAATATTTGTTCTATTTTTACTCCCCTCAAGTATAAAAGTTACGACGTCTTTAAAATACATAAGTTATAAAAGTTCTATTTCTGAAAACGTTAAATTTCCTGTAAAGGCGTTTAATTTCGGTTAAAAAGAACAAAAATTCCATTACATAAAACACGCCTTTTTTTTTTTTTTTAATTAATTTGAAAGTTGATAATTTCTTGCATACTCCGCTGTGACGTCACTTGCGCCTGCTGTGTCTCAATACGCTTCTCCTCAGACGAATAATGTTTATTCTCAGAGGTGACGATAGCTTAAAGGTTTCCGTGGAAACCGCGTAAAGCTGTTATCACGCCATGCAAAACACATGCTGAACTTGTGTAACACGACGACCTCGCGACAAGAATTCCTGCGCGTCATCTCGAGAAAGTCACATCATCCGAGAAATGAGACGATAAATCACGTATAGTTCGTTCGGTATAAAGTGAGCAATAAAGATTTAACCTTTGAAAGAAATCACTAGCTGTTACTGCATAAAATTTGACATTAAAAATAGATACCTTATTTCTTGTATGATTGGCAGCGAATTGCCGTAGATAGTTCCGTGAATTTTTATATTTAACTGCAATAATACTGAAATAAAGTCAAATTAATTCATCATATTCATTATACGTTTAATGAACTTTTTAAATCAATGTACATAGGTTTCTGTTGACTGTACAATTTATCTAAAACGCGCAAACATCAAGTGACGTGTCCAGAAGAGGTTAGACAATTCCCGTCGTAGGCAGTTACGCGCGGAAAGATACGAATTGGCTGAAAATAGAATTTAGCAAGGCTTTGTTGAGTGCACTTTATCCTGAACTACCTAAACTAAATGTTGTTTTACGATTTGAATACTTAAAACTTAAAGACTAGCACTTATGACCTACAAGCACACAGTTAAGTAGTTAGTGAGTTCATGTAGTTTTTATGATTGAATAACTACAATTAATTCTGCTTTTTATGAAATCCAAATTCACTTAGACAACATTTTTTAGTTGAATTTTACTCTAGCCTCCCGACATTTCTTGACCGTGTAGTATTGAAGGAAACCAATAAATTGCCATAGGTTAACTCAAGACGAACTTATAACCTCGTTCAGAAATTCTAACACGAATACAACCCGTTTTAAAAATAAACAAGGCTGACAGTAGTCTCGATCAATAAACTGGTGGCGACGATTTTACCTTAGTCTATACAGTCTTAAAAAATTGTCTAAATCACTAAGTTTGTCATTGTACTTTTGTAAATCCTGGTACAAGTGCAGAGATTTGAGGTGTAAAATCATTCGTTTATGAAGTTCCAAAGGTAAAGTTTGGAAAAGGGCCTATTACAAAGGAATTCCTTGGCTATACTAACAGTTCCTACGCTGTAATTTTTTTGTAAAAACGAGAAGCCATTTCTCTGAAGTTTTACAAACGTTTGTGAATGTACAAAAATGTTTCTTGTAAAATTATTTGTATATAAAGTTACATAGAATTTCTTTGTAAAAAAAAAAACCTAGGAAAAAATGTGTAGCCTACAAAAATCACAGGTTCGCCGAAAATTACACAGTTATAAAAAATCACATCCTGTGGAAAGCATTTTTCTGAACATCGAATTCTCATATTGATTCCGTTTTTTTCAAAATTTAAAAAAAAGTTATCTCTGAACTGTAATTAGAATTATACAAACAACAAAGTTTAAATTGCACGGAAGTCAAAGTGGTCCATCAAGGGGTAAGATGCGAAGCATCTACGAGCGGGGATGCGGGTTTGAAGCCGAGTACCTCCTCGAGAGTTTTTAAAATTAATTTCTGTGTAATTTATTTATTCAAGAGTTATTAAAATAAATCAGTTTAGTGTCATTATTAAAGTAAAAATAGGTATTTCAAATTTAATATTTTTCTTATTGTAATACATATACAAGGCTATACCTTGTAATTTTACAAACATATACTTTGCATTTTTTTGACAAGAACAATCGTTGAAGTTTTACAAGGAATTTCTTTGGGAACCGGGTTTCCATGGATTTTCCTTCTTAAAGTACAAAAAAAATTACAGTGTACGTAAATCCAAGTTCCTCGCCGTAAACAACCAAATAAAACAAATTTTTTTTATCGACCAATATGTTTTATTTATAGTTTTAAAAATTCGGCACGTTTACTAGAAACCTCATTTTCGGACCCATCAAAATGGCCAAAAACTGCTTTTCTAGGCTGCTGTATCTGGAAAAATAACTTCCGGGTTCGCAAAACCCAACTATAGAAACAAGCGTTAGACTTTGAACTATGCTGCCCACAAATAAAATAATGTCGTTACCGTAAACTGGGGTAACATTGACCCTGGGGGCCCCACTCGAAATTTCAGTTTTTATGTTGTAGAGAGAAGATCATCTAAAATTTTACCTGACTGGATTAAATGTATTTTAAGCACCGAACTTTGATTGTCTGTATATTAACTAATTTACTCCGAAACTAATATTTTGAGTGCGACAAATTTACCCCATAAATTGGCCAAAATAGCCCCAGTTTACGGTATCCCTTAAATTCTCACACAAAAAAAAATGATAATAGAAAAGCACTGCACGCCAGCTAAGTCAGTCAAGGACACCCTTGCCGCTCCGCCTCACACACACAAATGCAGCCTATTTAGGGAGGCCCCTTAAGGGCATGGGCCCGAGTTTCATCGCATTTAACGTCAATTATTTTTTAAAAATATAAATGGGAGCCGATACCGTAAAATCGTTTCGTAATTTTGTTATGACTTATTTAAACTGCATACTCTAATTTTGTCGAGTCAGAAGACTGCCAAATAGTTGATAATTAATTAATTAACGAAATTTCCTTTCAATTGATAAATTAGCTATACTCATCATACAGTTTGTCTCAAAAAATTACGTTGCATAGGAAAACCAATTTGCAAAAAAGTTATGAAACAATTTTACGATATTGACTCTCGTATGGATTTTAAAAAATAATTCTCTCGAAAGCCGAGAAACTCGGGCCCAAGCCCTTAAGTCAAGCCTTGAACTCTCACGGCCAACAAACGTTTTCAGCACGACAATTATAAACCAATTACTATGAAACCATAGACACACAAAAAAAAACGGCGTACTGATTCTATTAAGTCGGAAGACTGGGTGGAATTAATTTGCTTGTTCGAGTGCAAGAAGTGCGGAGGACTAAGGCCTATATAGCACGCACCAAGCCTCGCACTCTAGGCGGGTCACTGAACTGGCGTGCGGTCTTCTCTCCTACAACTAGCCTCTATGACATACTATATTGTAAACCTGTTATTTTATGACGTAATATTTGAGAGAACGGTTTGTTATATCCGCCTCTACATTTTTTAATATTTTGAACCAACGTTACCATGGATAAAAATAACCGCACGAACATATTTTTCGCACATTTTCTCGGTCACCATAGAATACTGGAGGACGTAGAGGTGACACACACACGTGTAACGTTCTATGAACGATATTCCTAAGTAGACATCACTCACTTACGTAAAGTAGTTACCGAGTAAACTCGTGTCAGTCGAAGCTCTGCACATCACTTGGCAGTTTGTCAGGCGGCCACCACAAGGGCTCTAACCAAGCGCTGATCCGGGGGGGGGGGATTATGGGACAAGGACCCCAGGACCCCTCCCCTTTTTTGCCTTTTTATATATAGTTTATCTGTAAAATATTACAAAATTATACACGTGGTATAATCCATTTTTTTTGTTTAGAAAATGCCTTAAAGAGCACCATTTTGCATCTTACAAACTGGAAATTTTCCTGGGGAGACCCCCCGGACCCACGCCCCTTCTTTGACTCGGGGTGTGGGCACAGTTACTTTTTAGGGATGGACCCCCCCCCCCCTCAAAAAATAAACCTAGAGCTGGATCTGCCCCTGGCACTGTCTACCCTAATGTCGAGGCGCGAGAATAACTTACATAGAGATTTACATGGTACATTTTATTACGCTGTGCTTAGCCGTATTTAACGATTCCGCTTTCGAACAAATACGTTAACTATATTCGATAAGAAGAGAATACTGCTACAGGAAAAAAACATTAACGGACACGCTTATGATATTATTTTCTGGCAATATAAATACTGTAAAACGGGGTGAATAGGATCCCCGTGTATTGAATGGGATCAAAATTTTAAATGAATTTCTCGCCAACAATGTTTCTTTTTAAAAGTTACGTTCCAATCAAACTATCTGTCAACAGCATTAATTTTCCTATAAAGAAAAAAATTTCCTAAAGCAAATATTGCACTGATAATTTCGTTGTAAATCTTTTGATCCTGTTCATCCCGTTTTACGATACTCATTTGTGGCAAATATGGGTGTTATACAGGGACTGAGTCACTACTTAAACTGTATACATTAGTACGTAACTGTCTATCCTTACAGTCGTCAAAGGTTCCGGGTAATCAACGCCAGTCAGTCAGTCATAAACTCACTTCAATTTTTGAAGCAAGACGATGCAACTAGCAATACAACTAGCGATACTACTGGTCGTTCTATGCTGGTCAAATGACCTAACATTACAGGTATAAATAAAATAATCTGTGGTCTGCGGAAAAGAATTCAAGGCGAGTAAACTCATCGCGACCAAATTCAGAGGGCAGCGCGTCGCTACAAGAATCGCTATGTACAGTTTAAAACATTATTTTGATTACGGAATAGGGCGATAGCCCATTGCCACCCCCCCCTCCAAATTGGGGTAACACAGGTTAATGAGGGAAGACAGAATATAGAGCAGCAGCGGAATGCAAGGGCGAGGGAAACGGGAGTACCCCGAGAAAACCCACCGGCCAAAGACAACGCACGTTACGTTTCTCACACATGCAAAAAAAGTCCGGGATTCGAACCCGAATCGTCGCCGTGGGAGCCGAGTGGTCTGACCATAACACCGCCGTGGCCCCAGAGTAAACATAACCTGGTTATATTAAGCCACGTGGTTAGACTGTCCATGTCAAAGATTTGAGGTGTACAAACAGTAGCGCTAGTATAGTTTTTAAGCGACCAATATATAAGTTACGATGATAACACTAATATCTTGCTGACTTACAGTGGTGGCTCGTGGGTTGTTGCCAGGTGGGGCTGCAGATAGTCAGAACTGTACACTCTAAAAAAAGTTTGTAAATTTACCAGACGTGCGTATAGGAGCGCTAAGAAAGTAGATATGGTAGAATAGTTTCCCAGACATCCATCGTAAGACGCCTAAACCTAATTATAAAACAGTCAAATGTATACTGAAGATACCAGATTTGTACTGTAACAACTTATATAAAAGTTTATATATCTACAAGACAAGGTATGGTAACTGTACCATACTGCGTCTGGTTTGGGATAATAACTTCCTTAACATTCAAGGAAGTTTTTTTACAGTGTACACTCACGCCGTAGACCAATGACCATGAAATATTTGTCAGTTACTAGATGTGTTGTGACCACTCAGTACTAAGGGGCATCTGCACTTCAGCGTGTGAGTGGCTGTAAGAGTCAACCAGCGCACAAACATCTACAGCTCTTGGCAACTGCAGCCTTACCTGGCAACAACCCATGAGCCGCCACTGCTGACTTATAGACATAACCTTGTTTGTGATCGAGCAATCTTGTCACCTGACTGGACTAACCTACCTTACCTAGTAGGTTACTTAACATAACCGCCTACTGTCGTTCACAAAGCACTACTCTCATTAAATGTGCACTCGTACTAACATGTTTTCTAAATGATTGAAATTAATTTTGCCGGGATTGGTCCTGCGACGTTCAAGTATGAATCACACCTACTTTATTCGTATAGTATCATAACTATTCGGTACCTGTCAGGGATTTTTATTGGTCGCGTAAATAAGCAAGAAATAGTATTGTGTGAACTAGTTTTTAACAAGATGTGTGGTATTCCTGCACCTAATTTGACGTACACGATTTCAAACGAAAACTCATTTCGCATCGTGAGAAGCCATGCCTTAAATACCAGCCAAGCGCGCGTGACATTATGTCGGTAGTTTTTATGGCTGTGTCTGTTATCTCGTGCGACTTTCTTCTTTATCTCGGCCAATAAACGTGCAGGCATTCTGTATAAGTATGACGTAGGCCAAGTTCAAGGTGGCATATCCCCTTTATGTCGTCCTCGCATGACGACTAACCGCTCATCACAGCGTTGCCAATTCAGTCGAAGTTCACAAAATGCGTGTGATTTGAATGTAGGCGTGTAACGTAACTTGAAATCATATATTTATAAAATATTTTATTACGTTTAGAGGAAATGTAGTTACGTACTTCTCCTTTATTATTTTAACCCGATAATATAAAAAAAATATATTGTATAATAAGGCTGCCGCCAGCCACGGCCGCGGAGTGGTGTAGAATTGAGATGGATTAAAGTTGACATGTAACATTTCTAAACATATGTGAGTGATGTCTGCTTAGTGATAGCATTCAAAGATCATCTCACGTGTTTACACACTCGGCTGACATTCAAGTGTGATTTCTATCGGCGGTAGCGTAGTCGGTTAGAAGCTGGTATACCGTGCGAGAGGTCCTGGATTCGAATCACAGCACAGGCACGTATGATTGGGTCATTTTCTTATGTTAAAACTGAGAGATAGTCACCATCTTGAAATTTTTGTACTTCGTTTCATAACTTTCTTCTGGGAAAATGTATGCAACTTTAACCAAACTACAGAATAGAATACATATTAAGGGAATTTTAGACATCATAAATTTTTTCTCGTCGTTACTGTTGTTTACAGATCGAGTTGCAGTTGAAAAATTATTATTTCTTTGTTAACTGCAACTCGATCTGAACAACAGTAGCGGCAAACAAAGATTTATGTCTAAAATGCCCTTAATATGTATTCTATTCTGTAGTTTGGTTAAAGTTGTATAAATTTTCTCAGAAGAAAAGTTATGACACAAAATACAAAAATTCAAGATGGTAACCACCACTCTTAAGACAGTGTCTCTTAGTAAGTCTGAGTACATAAAACCAGGGGACGTTAATAAACCCTCTATAATAAAATAAATAAATAAATTTTAGTGGTCGAAAATGACACTGGGGTACTTTATCGGTCAATATTTTTGTTTGTTGCATAGTCTGATAAAATGTACAGGCATGTGCAGCACAATATAATAGCTGATAGAGGCGAGGTATTAGCGAAGAAACTGCGCTCCAGCTTAGTGACGCACATCTAAAGACTAGGGCGAGGCGTGATTACAAAACAATTTGGAATTTCAAAAAAAAAAAAAATTCAGAAGTTTTTAATTTTTTGTCGCTTTTATCGATTTTTAACGTAGTGAATATTTTCTAATGTATTATAAAATATAACAAGCAGTGGCCCGTGGCATGTAGTCTCAATGTGCAGTTTTTTAAATACATTATGATAATTTTTTTTTACGTCTTGTAAGAACGAAAAATGTGCAAATTTTGACTTTGAAATAACATTATAGGTAAAACTTGCTGAGCTAATTGTTTTGTAAGGGGAAACTATACTACCAAAACTAACATTATTTCATACAAATATAAAATTACGATTTTTCCACACTTGGAAGCCCAAGCAGTTACCATAAAACTGATCAAATACACTCATAATAACTAGCCTGCACTTTTTAAAGAAACCGTCAAATGTTTACTGGTTACCAAAATTGTTTAGGATCACCTCAACACGGTTACATATTTACAATTTGGAGTAGCATTGAAAACTGTTTATTCTGTGATCTGGAAAACTCACGTCACAATTTAAAAATCCTTGAAAATTTAGCTGCAAAAGAAATTCTGAACGGATCTACAAAGATTGTATTTGAAAAAAAAAAAAAAAAATAGGTATATATCGATGGCTCAGTTCAAAAAGTAAAAAAATTAAAAAAAATTGCATTTATGAGTGTGACTTACCAACCCATAGACAGAAATGAACTCTACCCATTTGAAAAAAAAAAAAAAAAAAACATCAAGCAAATTCCCTTGTTTTAATAACATAGCACTTTATTCTGATTGCCAGAAAAGTTCTAGAAATTGTAATTCTTTTATTTTAAAGTGTGATAATTTCTGCAAAGGCAGACCAGAAACATTTTAATCACATTTAATAGTAGCATCTGTACTTTTACTACAAATTAACACCAATCAAATATGTCACTTAACAGATTTTTCGGCGAAATGGAAATCTTTCTATACGTATTTTACTTAAAACTGGAAAATTTTAGTTGTTTCCCATTTCAACTGGGCCATCGATATGCTTATTACAAGAAAAAAAAATATTTTGAAGTGCTTATTTTATAACAATAAATAAAATGAACTTACTAATAAAGTGAATGTTAAATAAATAATTTTAAGGTAATAATTTTGAAAGAAAGTTTTACGCGGATGCACCAGTATTCGAACCCAAAACATTGTGCTTGAGAACCGTAACTTTACCGACAGATCACCTCGAGTTACATTGTATGTGCTTGTTTTTATTTTACTACGTGTTCAATAAGGAGTTCCAATTACTTAACTTTCTAATAAATCATGCAACACGCTATTTAAATGAACATTCACTCATATACATACCAGCGGCAGTGATTTCTAAATAACTAGGCATAGCATTCCCTACAAACTCGTCATTTTGGTCGCCTGAAAATTTTCTAAATGTTGTTTAAAAGAAAACACTTTTAAACTTACAAACAAACAAAGAATAAGTCGAGGCTACTCTAGGTACAAAATCAGTAAACAATTTTACTGTACTAAAAAATTGCATTAAAAGCAATGATATCAAATTCAGTTCACCGTCAACTGGTGCAAATTAATGTCATTGCGGTCAAACAGTTTTGAATGTTTGCAATTCTTCCTCGAGACGCAACTGTCTTGAACGCTGACGTCACCGACCACACAGGAGCGGAGATGACGCGGCGGGTCGTAATTGGTCCCAGGAGGTACTCCCACGAAATTCCGAACCACGCGGAGAGGAAAACAATCATAAAAAGAGTGTCGCGTAGGTCGTCGTCTCAGTGATCCAATTAGAAGACGACACCGTCGCCGAGAGTTCTTGAGCTAACGGAGCGTGTGGGAAGAGGACAGCCGGTGTTAATGGGCTGGTTTGCTTTATATATTCCTGGTATTTAGTGTGGCGCGTCATCTTTCAAGCGTTCCAGGCTGCGTGTCTCGTTGCGACCATGATAGTGATAACCCAGTGCAGCCACTTGGCAAGTACTGGATCTACATCCGTTTTCTACCTCATATAATTATTCTTATATTTGTACAGACTATATTTCCTCTTATTTCAGACATAAATTGTGGCTACATTTTGCTCTTATAACTTTTTTTATTTCTCATAGTTTTTGCGTAGTGACTCGTAAACGTAAAAAATTTGTATTTTACGGTTCTATGTTCGCCTCAAAAACCAACAGATATACTAACCTGGAAAAAATTACAGTGATCAACGAAATGTAGACTGTCATCTCCTGTATAAATTTTTTCTGTTAATAAAAAAATATTTAACTATTTAAATATAAAATTATTTGCATTTATTTCAAATACTAAAAAGAACATTTTTTTATTTTTATATAGTAGATGACCTAACCTACAATATCGTTATTCACTGTAACTTTTTTTCGCTGTCTGGTATGTCAATTGATTTTAGTGGCGTACATGAAACAGTAAAATGCAAATTTTGACATTTTGACGTTTACAGTCATTACGCAAAAACTATGAGAGATAAAACATTTCATAACTGCAAAATTTAGTCACAATTTTGGTGTAATACAAGAAACAAATTTCTGGTACAAATATAAAAATTAACATATAACGTTGAAAGCTGATGTAGACCGCACACTTAAGGGCGCGGTTCACCTGAGTTTTCAACGTCCGTATTTATTTTTATATTTGTACCAGATATTTTTCCCTTATTTTAGGCATAAATTGTGATTAAATCTTCCTCTTAGGAAATTTTTGTATCCCTCATAGCTTTTTGCGTAATGAGTCGTAAACGTCAAAAGTTGCACTTTACGCCACTAAAACCAACTGACATACCAAACCGAAAAAATTCACAGTATATAACAATGTTGTAGGCTATAATTTGACATAAATAAAAACAAAAAATAAAATACTTTTGTATTTAATAAATAATGCTGAATTTTTAAATGAAAATTAAAAAATATCAAAATTTTTTTTAGAAATACAAAAACATATTTTTTTTTTGTTTTCATTTATGTCAAATCATAGCCTACAACATTATTTTACAGTGTGAATTTTTTCATTTTGGTATGTCAGTTGGTTTTACTGGCGTACTTAAAACCGTAAAGTCCAAATTTTGACGTTAACGACTCATTATGCAAAAATTATGAGAGATACAAAAATGTCATAAGTAATTTAAAACCATGGGCGCGAGTTCCTTAGCCTTTGAGAGAACTCTTTTCTTAAGCCAGACGAGAGCCAATAACGTAAAATTGTTCTGTAACATTGTTGCAAATTGATTTACTATGTAACGTAATATTTTAGATACAAACGCTATGAAGATTATAGCTAACTTACAAATTTAAAAGGATATTCGCTATTTAACTAATTAGCTACCATCATTATGTATTTTAACCCAATAAAATCAGAGAACATAGTTAAAACCAGCTATAACAAATAACATGCAGTAATGGGTAGTGATATTTTTCAACGGTAAAATGTTTAGAGCTAACTTTGTCTCGAATGACCTACCAATACCGCCTTTCCAGACTGACATACTTACCAGATGTGTGTGAAACTCAGATTGAGACGTGCTCTGAACTTTGCTACAAACTTCCCACCAATAAAATTAACGCTTGAAGTCCCATAGTAAAAATGGATCGGCGGGAATCTTGCACGCAATTTCAGCCCTTGGTTCATAGTGGTGATGCGGCATTTGATACGCGTTTCAAGGTCGCCCTTACAGCTCGGTTGCTGTTCAGCCATTGACACGCGATTAGGCGGTGCCCTTAAGACTACTCCCTACACGGGCTTGATTGCTTCGAGTTGCGAGTATTACTTTTGTGACGTAACTACTTACCTTTCAATACATCTGTGTATCTACGAAAATAACACATACTTCAAACTATGACTTTATAAGTTTAAAAAATTCATTACGGTAATTAAAAACACAAATTTTAACTCCTAAAAATTTTATTTTTTCAAGACTGCCGTATCGGGAAATAACAACCGCATTCAAATAACTCAAAAACAGAAACATGTGCTGGACTTTGGACCATACTTTCCACAGATAAAAAACACGGTCACCGCTTAAAGTTCCATAGATAATAGAATACTAGTAAACCTAGAGGAGATACTGCATTACATACCTACGCCAGTCTGCAGCGCTCTTAAGGGGGAGTGTTAGATAATTTTCTTGTATTTTCAGTTTTCAAGCCATAATATATATTTAAGTTGGATTATCAACATTTCCTCTTCGGCGAGACATAGGATATTCGTGATAAACTGATTGACATAAATAATAATGGAATATTTTATTAATTTGTCATGCAGAATCATTGCAAGGGAGCTATAGGTTAACTTTCAAGAATTATTACAAGTCCAATGTAAGATGAACATATAGCACTATCATGATCTCAAAAGTTCATTATAAATATATTCTATGCCTCAACATTTACACATTTACCACAGTTGTTTTAAAACCGAAGTTATTGCAGAAAATCGATAAATGATATTTAGCATCTAGCTCTCCACCTTAACGCTCCGTCGATGTTGTGCCTCACGCTCACAAACCTAATCTATCTAGTGAGTCATTTAAAACCATGGGCACGAGTTCCTTAGCTTTTGAGAGAATTCTTTTCTTAAGCCAGACGAGAGCCAATAACGTAAAATTGCTCTGTAACATTGTTGCAAATTGATTTACTATGTAACGTAATATTTTAGATACAAACGCTATGAAGATTATAGCTAACTTACAAATTTAAAAGGATATTCACTATTTAACTAATTAGCTACCATCATTCTGTATTTTAACCCGATAAAATCAGAGAACATAGTTAAAACCAGCTATAACAAAGTTATAGAGCGATTTACAATATCGGCTCAAGTTTTTATTATACAAAATAATTATCGCCAATAATGTAAAATCTCGTGCCCAAACACACTTAAGGCTGTAACCGAATTCTCTTTAAGTATTTGCATATCCGTACTTGCCACCACCAGCGACGTAACCAAGTAGATACTAGCATTGTCCGAATTCTCAGTATAGTTCACAGACGCTCTACACGTTCCAAATACCTGAAGTGGCTTACTAGTTGGGGTTTTAGCATACTAGCTTCGCTCGCCATATTGGTTTGAGCTGATTATGATGTATTGTGAAGGTTATTTCAGCTATAGCCTGTGCAAATAAATGTACACCATCAATTTCTCTTTGTACTCCGGAAGAATTATCCAGAAAAATTATTATGTAACTGAATAATGTTTTCAAAATTATATATATATATATATATATATATATATATATATATATATATATATATATATATATATACACATATATATATATACACATATATATATATACATACATATATATATGTATATATATACATATATATATGTATATATATACATATATATATGTATATATATATATGTATGTATATATTGAGACGATCACGTCTCTTGTTTTCAAAGTTTCCTGCCTACCCGACCGCAGTTAAATGGACATACTACGCACTTACCTTAGTTGAAGACGTCGACAAACTTTTCTTGTGTTGCTGCTGCAACACAAAACACGCACGAAGAAAATACGCTGTGATACCTCAACTGTGGTTAAGCTGCTAAAGTTGGCTCAAATTGAGTATTAGCAATTTGACTGAGGCTCACTCCGACAGCACGACTGGTTGCCACCATGGTTCCCGAACGAGTAAGCAGAAAGAAGCCGGTGTTTTTCCGACCTTCGTCAGCTGTGACGTCGAATACCCTCGTGATTGGGTCAATGAACGTCACGTGGGCTGTTTTCCGCCGAGAACTTTCCTACTTTATGTTTTTACGAGGTTGGCAGAACTACATTTGAAGATAGCGCCACCGTCGTATAGAGGGCGTTTGGTGCGCCGCTAGTTACGTCATGTTTACCCGGATTGGACGGAGAATTGTGAGGGTAGGGGAAGTTTTTGGACTATAAGTAAGCGTTCCCAGGGT
>PNEQ01128240.1:0-40077 GCA_003012365.1 Medauroidea extradentata
CCCAAATTATCATTTAGCCAAATAACCCAACAATACAGCATAACTAATATCCAATTTATACAAGTTAAAAGAAATTTCAAAAAAGCAAATCCGATAAACTCGACAAAAAGCCATAAACCGTCGGATTCTATAACTTGTCTTAAGAAAAAAACCATAACCAAAAAAAAAAAATCTAAATCCTGCAAAATCCACCGTAACAATATGAATCATAATTCACGTAGATACACTTTTGTTTTTTATTTTTTATAATTTAATAATGTTAGTGGACTTGGTGCCTTTTTCTAATAAAGTATTGTTCATTCTAACAATGGCTCATAAAACATAACATCTTGAGTAGATGTTAGTGCAGTGTTGGTATATTCTAGTGACAAACTAATAATATGATACATGGAAACATATTTTGCAAAAACACCACCACCTGGTACTTGATACCCATAAAGCAATGTTATGTATTACACTTTCAGAGAAAGCATATGTCCTTGGTGTAGATTATTGGAACCTTGGTATATGCTAGTGAAAAAAACTAGTGAACAACATGGAAACAGATTCTTCAAAGACAATTATGTAAGTCATAAACAAAATAATGCACTGTTACCACATTCTTGGACATGTCTATTAGGCTGAGGGCCGCCTATGTAGTACATTGTCGTAGAATGTGACTGCTTCATTATGAACTGCAATATACCGCGAATGTCACCAAGTTTTGTTTTTTTTAATTATTACAGTTACATTCCTGTAAGCATTACAATGGGTCTAAACTGTCCTGGAAACTGAAGATTAAAGGAATGTATGTAGCTGTTCATGTACTTCGACTCCTTTCAAATCAGATTTGTAAACGAAGTGGTAGTAACATCAGTGTTTAAAGTAGAGAATCACAACACCCTGAAATATCCGTATAATATGCCATTAACAAAATATACCAAGTCCAGGACTTGGTACCTTTTGCTAGTTCCACATAAATTTATTAGTCCGTTTAATGTATTTCTTGTATATGACTTGGTTTCTTTTGTTACTGACAGCCAAGCGAATGCTTTGGAGAGCCAAAGTCTGGTATAATCTGAATTTTCTCAAAAAGTGGACTCGGTACCTTTTGCAAATTCCTCATTCAATTGAAACTGAATAAATTGAAAATTAAATTGAAATTGAAATTGCACATAAATAAATATTATTCCAAAGACAATCAAACTGATCTTTTCAACAATTCACCCGCAGGAGTGGTAGGTCCATATGCTTTTTGTGAAGTGTTGATGGATACTACACACCTACCCTATGTCTACATCATCTCGCACCATCATCACACCAAAATCGGGGCTGTCCATTTGAATCCAGAGCATGACAATGGCAGACATGGTGCAACATATAAATTGTTCTCATCCATATATCGGATGTAGGCTTGTTGTTGCTGTCAGAAGTGACGGCACATGTGTGTTGTTGGCTATTCAGTGCTTTTTGAGAAACAGATTTACTCCTCCCCCAATTGCAAGCTTCGATAAGTAAATAAATATCAACTCGAGTTCCACCTTTTTCTTCATCAGCAAGGCATTGAGTGAGAAAGTGAGAGCACTAACATTTCATGCTTATTCTAGGCCGTACATTTTCAGACATATCCCTTGGATATTTTTAAATATGTCGCACATGTACGTTGATCTTTAGGTACCTGTTGCTATATTCGCCGAGTTTATTGCAATTAAAGGCTTGTAGCTGTTGGTTAGTCAGTTGTAGAAGGCTTCCATGAGCGGCAGTTGGAATACCTGGAGTTTCCCCCATGAACCGACATAGTTGAAGGGGAACATTCCTTTTCTCGCCACCAACTCTAGCTCGTCTTTATCGGAAAATCTTGCAGTCTTCTCAAATTCTGATGATACAGATTATTTACAAGCACTGGCCAGGCATACATATATGAATCTAAGTGTATCAATGAATTGTAGAATGAAGTTATCATCCAATCTCTTGATGAGGTAATTTATTTCTCTTCTGTGCGTGGAATTATAAATATATCACAGACACCATAACCTAACTGCTTCATGATATAGTAGTATGTTGGGTTATGGAACAGAACTGGCAAGTTACTGGGATTATGACGAAACTTATTGCAGATTTTGCAACATAGTCCAGTGTGGTTTACGTTATGGTGATCATGGCCCTGAAATTGACTATCATTTGTGGCCAAGAGCCCAGATCTCTAGTAGGTAGCAAATATTAGATAGAACATAGGTAGTCTTGATCATCAAATTTTAGCTGCCTCATCGGCTCGGACTTGATGTAGATGTATTTCACCCTTATGTCTTTCATAAACAGCTGTGCAGCGTTTGTCCTTATACATAATGGGTTTTCTGTCCAGTCTTGGTTGCAAGAATCAAATTACGATCAAGCTTTATGTTTAATCGCTGTACTATTTAGTATACGTCTCAGGATATGGTAGGCACGACTACACAGTTAGTAGCATAGCCTCGACACGAGTATGGAAGACCACTGACACTTTATCCCCATTATGCTAGTTTACGAACTTGTGCACATGAGGTTTACTATTAATATCTGGTTTAGGGATCACTTCACAGACAGATGTGTACACCTTGAAATACTTCCTGTGCTCATATAATTTCTGTTCACCTGTCAGACCAGTCACACATGGAATATCTTGGTACTATTTCAGACATTTCTTGCTGATACATATCTTCTCTAAATGTGATATTATTTGTGGTTACACCAGTCGTGAAAATATCTAGATGTTGTTGTGCGAGTTGTCATTATCTGTCATTGTCAGTAACAAGTCAAAAGTGCTGTATGATTTCTGGCTTTGTGACTCTTATTGTCACAACATTTTCACTTTCGTCGAGAACATAAATGTTCACCCTGACCACTAGGTTAATATTTTCGAACATGTTGAAACCCTCCGTTCCGTCAGGTCTCGGGTGGTAACTACGCTGCACGCTGCCTCTCTTTGATATAAGTTGGGAGACAACTGGGTTAACCCTAATAAACATTATGTTGATGGTAACCATTTAAAAAGGGGGGGGGGGTTCATACTTTTTACACATTTTGGAAAGATACTGCACTTGGAAAGATAACTTTAATATATCTTTACTTGTTTCAGAGTAACACCATATAACATGGTGCTAGGTAGGACGTTGGAAGTTAATGTCTGCGCCTTACGCAGTAGGAAAAATAATCACAAATCACACCAAAAGTTAATACCCGTACCGGTCAGTCATGTGCACTATATCAAGGGCGACGTCTCATACCTTGCTCAACGCAGTTCCCAGTCCAATGCTCCCGTAGTCTTGATGAACATACGCGGCGCGTTCCTTGCCGCTCGTGAAAAGTACGACGGTGGTTCTCGTCGGTGGAAGGCAGTCCTCGGGGGATCCTTAAGGGCCAAACACTTTAGCTCCTTACAAGCAGTGCAGTCTTCTAACAGGATCTCCTTAAAACGTGCCAGACAATACAATGTTATAGTAGAGCTATGTATTCGGCCCAGCCGAAACATCTGCATTTCCACAATAGCTCTACATCCCACACTGTCCTGCCGGTTAGTTTCAAAATCACTCCGTCGAGGCTTGCTCGACCACCTCGGCCCAACTACCTCAGTCGGCGTCGAAAGTCCGTCTCCCTTTCCTCAGCATTCCGGCTCTGCATGTCCCTCGCGCACCAGCGCTGCGCGCGCACCTCAGCTGACCATACTTTAAAACCAACGCCTCCCCGCGGCAACATTACAAAACATATAATAATACAATTTCGAGACAAATATCCATAAATAAAAGTACACAAATACATCTGCAAAACACAATATTTGTCTCAATGTCTATCTGCCACAGTGGTTTTGCATACTCTATCCCAATAAAATAAAATTTTAATTTCATATCATGACCCCGGCTGTTGACTCGCTGGCGATATTTTCGTTCGATGATTCATGCTAGGATAGCTCACTTGAAGTGCTCGTGGTCCTGGTTCTGTGGACTAATGACGACTTCTTCAACCTTGATGCTGGTAGGTAGGTTTCTAAAGCTCGAAATTCTCAGCAGTGTTAACTTGTTTATACTGAGATGCATCATTTTCACCGAAGTATGAGTCCAACAACTTCCCTTTCTCTAGTAATCTTCCTCCTCTTGACAGCTTTTTACGAAATTGGCCTCCACTGCGTTCTTTGTTACTTGTAGTAAAGAGTGGCACATTCTTTGTCTTAAAGATCCACTGATCTGACTTCATCGTGAGCCAAGATTGCGATACATACATTCGAATCACGAGATGAGTTTTAACACCTGGTCTTCAAGTTCCAGCTCCAGTTGACAAATGAAGTTGTTCTTCATCTCTTAGAGGTAGCTGCAGATATTTGTTGCTTCATTGGATGTACTTTCAGAAACATAGGTGTTTATCACGCCCATACAGGCAGTCTCAGGTCTGACGTAACGAAGTTTGTTAGGTAAACCTGCACCGGTAACTATTCGCCTGTGGGAACAGCATCCTGTAGAATTCAAATGAACTGGGTTGGTTCGGGCGGAGATCACGACATGCTGTTGCTTTGCTGGAGGTGGTACAGGTACATTGCATTTTGCACTACGATCTTCCGATTATTAGCTCTTGTAAATCGCCAATTACATTTTCTGTATTCCAGAGTCTTGCTCTTCAGGTTCATCCAGCAACTGGTATAGGACATACTGCATGTCATGCCTGTGTAAATGATCTGTTGCAATATTATCATCTAGTATTTTCTGCTTGCTTCAATTCACCAGTGTATTTTTCTATGTGTTTCCCCTATTTATGGGTACGAGCAAATGACTTCACGCATTTGCCACAAATGAAGCTGCTGTCTCGTGGCATAAGCCATTACTGCGATCGTTAAACACTTTATCACAAAACCCACACTGCAATATTGACTGCGGCATTATACTCACTAAAGATGAAGAAGAAGTATAAGGATGCCTAGAAAGTTAGAAGATTTGCTGTTCAAAATAGTGTTTAAAAAATTAAAAGGAAGTAAGACTGCTGAAAGGCCGGTGGACAAACTATATGTAGCCGACAAGCGACGAACAACGAGTGAGGAATATACAGATTGCAAGAAGTTTCTTATAAACTCATTGAGTAGAGGGAAAGGGTGGCCAGGGACCATATATTTCAGATAAGTAAGTATTGAGAATTATGTATTGTGATTGGCTGGTTTCTTCTACCAGTTCACTCTCGACAACTTTCGGGTCATCATAGAGCGCCAGGTGCTGTGACTAGGTTTCTGCTCGATGACTCATCCGACACCGACAGAATCGGGAGCACACTCGATTACTACACGATTAAACTTTTGAGGTATGTAGTGTCCACTGCAGGTTAGGACATTTATTAAATAAAGATTTTTTTTACCTCAGATACATTTCATATTTGACTATTAAGAATTATATGCTAAACATTCATATTTGTGGTAAAATAAATAAATTTGACTGTCAGCAATTACTAAATATAAGCAATTATACTGTATATTTTATGTTCTGCATACGAATATCCTTTAAACAGTTTATTGCTATCTCAAACACTTTATAAGTTTACTTTGCCATTAATATTGAAGAAATTTTTCAAGTTATAAGCATTTCAGAGCAATTAAACTCATCAAAGAGGTAGTTTGTGTTCAGTATAAGTTCCCAGGGTTGTAAATACTTTTTTACTAGTTAAAACAGTAGGTATCTTTTGTACATCTTGCATTTATATTTTTCAGTAGTCTTCATTTTTGAATCAGTTAAAATCAGTATGCAATTACTGCTGCGCGAGGAGGTGGGGGTGGGGCGGAAGAAGATGCAAATGTGTTTGTGCAGAGAGGTTATGGTAAGAAAAGGAATGGGGTAATTGAGGAAAAGGAATTCACAGACAACTAAAAACAAAAAAGCAAAAATTAAGATACTACTGCATATTTATTTAAAAAAATATGTATATTTAAAAATCATCTAAAATAAGCAACTTTAACGAATGGTATAAGAGATTTCATATTGTTCAGTTAGATCACAGTTTCAATTAATAAGAGAATAATTTAAATAATTTGTTTCATGTTTATAATCTGAATTTTATGGAATTTAAAATTATTTTTCTTTATTTCTTACTACACACTCCTTCAAAATTAGTACGTTAAACTATTTCTTTTGTTTTTTATTTGTTATAATACTATGGCTAGTTTGAAAATGGAATGAGGTTACAAAAGTTTCACGTGACTTTGGTTGATGGGTAAATGATTGATTCTTCAGTTACGTGCATTACACACAGTTATGGAAAACACAGCAAAATATTCTTAATTGTAGACGACCTTACTTTAAATTAATGAATAAGTGTGTATTTGGGAAGTAAATGGAAAATATAAGAACCCGTTTAAGTCTAAGATTAATTAACAATGTAAAGGTTATGATTTATGCTATAGCAAGAAATAAGTATCAAAATATAAACATTTTAGATGAAGATTTAGTCAATATTTATGGAAAAAATTAAAGCATTAAGTTAAGTATACCTATATTGGTGGTTTAGACAATATGTTACTATGAAATTTAAATATGGTCCCAGAATGAAATTTTTAGGATTTGATACCGACTCGGTGGTAAAATGTGTTGAAGGAGAACAGTAGGAGAATATTTTGATATATATTTCGAAGTTAAATATGACGAAGATATATATGATACAAATATTTAACAGATAATTTTCCATTGGAAGGATTAAAATCTGACAAAATTAATAAAGCACCTGGAAAATCTAAATAATAATATAATGGTATGCCAACCAGAGAATTTTGTGGTTTTACATCAAATATGTACTCATTTAAGACTGATATTAGTGAAAAAAATGTTTACAAAGGAATTAAAAAATTAAATGTAAAATGAGTTAAATTTAGTGACCATAAAGTTGCATTGATATACTGGAAGACGAAATGGAAAATATAAATAACATAAGATAATTTAATTTAAAACTTTATACAACCAAAGAAATCAAAATTGGGTTGTCACCATATGACGATAAATTTTATAGCTATATATAAAGATAAAAATGGTACCATACAAAAGCTAGTTGACATTACTGTTGCGTATTTTGTTAATACTGTGTTCATAATTTCAACATAAATAGTAAATACTGTTTTACTAAAGACTATAGATCTACATTGTTGTATTATTTAGTCTAAAAATATTGCTCTCACTGTGACCCATTACCCTCGGGCCACTGTAAAGTCCAAGATCCATATCCCTCAGGTTCATTTCGCTGCTTTGATGTCTAGGCCCATAACCCTCTGGGTCATCCAACTGCTTTAAAGGTAAGGCTTGATTCCCTTTGCTTGACCTTATCTCAGGGATAAAACGAGACATTTTAGGGAATAAGGACATCTTCAGAGATAAAAGACGAATGTGGGGGGAAAATGAAATTAAGGGCGATTTTTAGGCTTTTCGGAATGTTTTCTTTTTTTCGAGATTTTGGAAAATTGTGGAAATGTTGACCTTAATGTCTAAGGTCAAGGTCAATTAAGATGGCAGCCGGGGGCCACAATGTCATCCAAGTTGGTGGAGGAGGAGCCTTTTCCAACGGACTTCTTCCACAGAATCGACTATTACATGCTACTAACCTGTCTCCTAGTTTTTTTTTGGAAATAGTGCTTATACGTTGTCTAATTTTTTCTAGGGAAATAACAGTATGGCATTAGTTTGTTATTTAATGAATGAAAATTTCTTTAGTTAAATAATCAACCTAAGCCATACAGTTATTAATTCATAAAAAGCTATGCATAAATATTGTTTGTAACAAAACTGTAAGATGGATATATATATATATATATATATATATATATATATATATATATATATATATATATAAACACACACACTCACACACTCTCTCACACACTCTCTCTCACACTCTCTCACACTCACACTCTCTCACACTCTCTCACACTCTCTCACACTCTCTCACACTCACTCACTCTCATGCTTTAACAAAAATTATTAAGGCAAAAGCAGCAGAAATGTTGGTTAAATCTGCCATCGTATCTTCTGAACAATTTGAAATAACCGTGGATTGTAAGTATATGGAATAATAGTGTCACCTTGCCGTGTTCATGCTTTATACAGTATGAATTAAAGTAGCAATTGTAAATGAAGTATAATTACGGTTTTTATACCGCTAATAACTTCTTCGAAGGAATCATGCATGTCATATTCCACTGCCGTAACACGAAAATGTGCAAATAAAATACAAATAATCAAAACGAAAACGTTTTATTTTAACAACTTGTTCGACACATTACAAAAATAACAACGAATGTCTATTCCATACAAACTACAGCGTGATAGTAAAAGTAAACGTTCACATTCTTTACACAAAATAGTAACGGTTATATCAGTGTGTTTCGTTTTTATATACAACATAGTTATTATGGCACTTAAGTTTTGATATCAGTTAATATTAAGTTAAAAAAGAAAGAAATTTAGTTTTTCGAACTGCATTAAAATAAAAAAGTAAAAAAAAAGTAATAATTTAATGGCAAAATGACTGCAGTAAAATAGACAATATAAATTATTTTTAATTTTAAGAACAACGTGTCGAAGTACTATCACAAGCATAATATTCAAGGCGTTATATATAAGGCGGTATGGTATCATACATGTCTGCTGATACAGCATTTCAGACTTGTATTTAAAACAGTTCGACCAATTTTCATAAGAAAGCGTAAATAAAATATTGTTATGAACGTGTCATTTTTATGACCCGAATAATTGACTAATTTTGAGTCCATTAGCAATATTTAAAAATAAATGGTATTTTTGACCAGGCAATTTTGATTGGGCTCTATATAATGCATGAGCAATTTAGGGTGTTGAATTGCATCAAAAATAAGATACCTATACCATTGAATTAAATACAGACAAAGTAACTTGTAACCAGTCAGTACATGACTTCGTGCCCTTAGTGTGCACTTGCTTCACACAAGTCACGTAAACATCCACCTGAACATTTACAATGTGTGAAATGACGATCGTATAAAGAAACAACACACTTGTTTGCTGTCACTGACGTTTCATGAACGTTTTGCACAACGCACATAGCAGAGCACGTAAATTGTTTCCCAGTTAGATTACAGAGAACACAACACTTTCAAATCACACATTTCTCGCAGCGGCCAAAACAGTAACGTCATCTAGCATCTTTGGTTCACATATCGCTTGTGGACGTTTTGGATGAAAATGTTTGTTGCAAGAACTGTGATCGTCACGTTCTCTGCGCTGTTTGGTTTCCCAGCACAGAGTGGTTGTCAGGAGCAGAGGCCATTTGGATGTCTTCTGGCTTCAACTTCTTCCCGAGCAATGGCGTGATGGCGTGGTTTTCAAACAAATTCTCTCCGGCCGGCTTCTTGTCCAGTCTGCAACAAACGAAACACTGGTTAGTACCGAGAGTCTTAAATTGTTCACGCTATTATCACAATACATTTTTGTGCTTATTAAAAGAAACTCAGTTGCCAAAATAGTAGTGGAAACCTACTAATATTATCTTTATAAAACGTGAACTTTCATGGGAAGAAATTTTCAGTTCAAAAAGTAATTCTTTTAGCAGTTCGGGTTCCAACGACTTCCTCTATAATAGCACACAGAAATATTTTACAGTGTTTCATTAAATCAATATTTTTATAAAGGGAATGGTGGCAGTAGTTAACAAAACAACAGAAGTCATGTCATTTACTGTGAATTTTCTTGCACGCACTGGCCTTTCTAGCGCCAAAAAAACAGCAGTATAGTTTTGGCTGATTTTATTCTTACTGGCAATAGCAAATTAAATAGAGGAACTTTCTTTTAATACTATGTTCCGTTCTCGCATGGCAATAATATGTAAGTAATCTGTGTAAAACACGACTCGGAGTATGTCGCGCGTATCAGAAATACACACTGTGCTATGAAATCGATCGCATTAGAGGAATAGAAAAAATACCCACTCTGAATTACCATTTGCATACTGCAAAAAATATGCCTGTTGCAAAAAAATGTCTAAATTTAAAGGTTAAGTACCTACACCGAACTCAAGCTTTGATGAAAATTAAGTAATACACAAGTAAACGATGTGCGCAAAATCACTCAAAAGTTGTGAATGTTCGTACTAATTCGCCACTTAACTTAATAGTGTAAACAGGTAAATTTGTCAGGCTTAATTCTCCTGAAGTACCTGAGACAGGCGAGGGTTTAAATGTTGTTCCTGCAAAAGGACAGCTGAGTTTCTTTGAAACATCATTAATATTTAACAATATTTCCTTATCACATAGACCTTGTAAGGAACAGAAAACATTCATCAACTTGCGTATGTCTCACAGGTAAATGGGAGAAGTGAATGAATGGACACACTACATAAGCCAGCATCACGTACTGGACTGTAAACACAAATCCAAAACGAGGAAAGTGATCTTACTGGCGTGTAACCTACGCGTAGGTTATATTGTTGATGCAAACCTTTCTTTAATAAGTAGGTAGTTTATGATGTAAAACTAGTTTTGTGCTTGTGGCTTTGTCCCTGTGTATTATGCAAGCAAATCTGAGAAATTTTAAACATAAATGTTGAATATAAATATAATATAACTTGAATACATTCCATACGAAAATAAATGACATAAACTGATAAAAATTATAATTAACCAACATTTAGTACAGCTCAGATCATTGTATTACGTTAAGTGTAATAAATAAGACTAGTAAAATCTAGACAGTACACAGGAAACAACAAATTCCGATAACCATTCCTAGCTAGAACACAGATGACCTGAGGTCATCCATTTTAAATCCAGAGAGGCTTACAGAGATCATCCACTAAATTATTATCTATGAACAACCTATGGACATCCCTCATGGAGAAAACAAGATCAGAAGAAAATATTTTTACTTCTGTCATGCGAGGATACAACACGTATGACGTATGGAAATTCAAGAAGATGCTTCATGGGCGATATTTATCTGTTACTTAAGAAGATTCATTTAGGGTCCATTTGAGGAAAACAGAGACGGTAAAATATATTATAGCCTATTGACTACCTGATGACCTACTTGAAGGAGCAAAGAAGAACACACTGAAATAAATACTTATTAGTCACTGCAAAATATTTTGTTAAAATGGACCTTACCAAATTTTTTGTAGTGGTTACAAATTTTTTTTTGTAGTCACTGCAAAACTTTATTGTGGACAGCAACATTTTTTGTGGTCACTACAAAAAAAATTCGGTAAGGTCCATTTAACAAAATATTTTGCAGTTACATATAAGTATTTTTTTCAGTGCAGTCCATGCAAGAATTAAACAGGGATGACATATAGAGACACAAAGGGGATGACTTATGGACGAAATTAATCTGTTGCCTAAGGAGATCCTTTAAGGGGGTTCAAGTGCTATAAAATCATAATTTTATATTTTTATGAAATATTTTTAGTTTTGTAGACGATACTTGTGAGTACATTTAACTCTTACGAAACAATTTTAGATCTCATAGTTTTCTAACAATGGGGTGTCAAAGTTAAAATTTGCTTGTTACGCTGCCATGCAAATAGTAACAGCCAACTGACCTACTTGAACAAAATAATTCACTGTGAACTTACATCCCATGAGCTGCAATAAAACATTTAAAAACCCACAACGTGATATACTGAATTTAAAAAAACGCGAATTATAGAAACTAAGTTGCAAATTCAGCAATTTGTAAAAAATACAAAAACAGTTTGCGAGATTTTTCCAAATGTTTTATTACGTTGCTCATACTATGTTATTTCACTGTGAATTCTTTCACGTTCATAAGTCAGTTGGTTTAAACTATTTGCACGGCAGCAGAATATAAAAAATTTCGATTTTGATGGACCGTTATGAGAAAACTACACCAGCTAAAATTGTTTCGTTCGAGGAAACTGCACTCACAAGTATCGTCTACAGAACCAACAATATTTTATATAAATATAAACGTATGACTTTATCGCACTTGAACACCCTTAAAGGTCCATTGAGGAAAACAAAGATGCAAAAGTCAATAACCGTCTAAGAACAGTCTATGGACATCTTTAAAGGATTAGTTGTAGGAATAATAAAAAAATACCCTTTCGAATGAGGAGTGTAATGGCGGCAGTTGCTGGCAACAGATGTTGTGTTGCAAGTTGTGATGTTCTGTTTACTGAACAAGAGTGAAACAGTACAGTTTTTAAGAACAGTGTAGACGAATTACAAGAAAAACATTCCTTTAGTATGAAAAAATTGGTTTCTAGACTGAAATTATTGTTTAAAAGTTATAGATAACAGAGCTACTTTAGACTGATTTATGTAATTGGCATTAACTTCTGTATTATGCAGTAAAAAGCAGTATTGTTCAATGCATGTGTAATTACGATCATATTTGTAACTATAAAAATGATAAAATGTGATACAGTTGCTTTTAATTTGATATGTGTGCATTACTAGTAGTGTTATATATTAATATATCAATTCCAACCTTATTCAGAAGTCTTAATCCAACATCCAAGCGTATGAAAGCTAGGGTTTTGTACTCACGTAACAGCATTTAAGGCTACACTTTTGTAGCCTAAGAGATACACCCTTGCAAATCTTTCTTATATTCGCACAATAATTAAACATTTGCTTTTAACAGCGAGGGAGTCATGAGGCAGTCCGCCAGGGATGTCCATATGCAACATTGTGCAGAGCTCAACTTAAACAACATCCTGGAGGGATGTCCATAAGACATCCAAACAGGAGACACCAAGGAACAATGAGGCACAAACGTGGATCGAATTTGGATGACCTATAGTCATCCCTAATATTCCTTCAAGGATGACCAGTGTAGGTCCATACGCTGTCTTGTGCTAGCTGGTATTACGAAGCAAAGCAGTAATGTTCAGCACGAATGCTGTCATTATTTTATATACATCTACCTATAGATATAGTTAGCGCGCACGCGCACACACATGTGCACGCACACACACGGAATGTGATTAAAATTCGGCTTATTTTAAATTGCACTGGAAGTGTGCACTTTCCGAGATAAAAAGCAATTTATATGTTATTTCAGGACAATGGAAATCTGTACACAAAATGTAATCAAAATCCGTTAAGTCATTTTAACGTGAAGAGGAAATTATAAAATTATGTTAAATGATAAATAGCTATTTAACAGGAACCGTGCATTTCTGCGGGATAGAAAAAGTAATGTGTCTTATTGAAAGACCTAAGACAGGTTGTTAATTTCATCAAAATCCATTCAGCCATTTTAGCATGAAAAAGCGATCACAGATTTATGCTCCAAATCTATCCTTCAGGAACCGTGCATTTATCCGAAATAAAAAGTAGCCTGTGTGACTATCTCCGGCCCATAAACTATCTCTAAGCAAAAAAAAAAAAAAACGTTGATCCCTTGTTCAGTTACTGCGTGAAAGGACACATCAACAAACCAGCAAACGCACATTTCAAATTATTGTTATATTATATTTATGATTACTAGTATATTTGCTACCTGGTACATGGAACTGTAGAAACACATGTTATGCTTCAGACACTGGAAGTAAAAAATTGAAGTAAGTTATTGAATACATTATATTAATGTTGTAATTTTTTTTGGATACATTTTCTAAAGCAGGAGTAGATTCGCTTCATCAATGCAGCACAGAGTGATGTGGAGCAATAAAATTCATTGCACTAGCATCAGAAAGGACATGGGTTCGATTACCTGTCCAATGGCTTCATTCTGGTTATCCAAATATTTTCAGAACAATTCTAGATCAATCTTACAATCGTTACTCACTGAAAGACATGACTTCAGTCCCTCTCATTAATAATCTATACGCCAAGGAGCTCTACCAACATGACTTCTTCACCACCAGAAATGAGAGAATTATGCTATTATGATAGCACACCAGGTCTTCAGCTTTAAAACTAAATGCAATCTATATGATAGATGAATTATTTACAAGTACAACATGACTCAGAGAAAGGCGATACCGCAAAGAAAATATATCTTACTAACGCTTGATTATGACTTAAATGTGATACATTGATACAACTATTTGAGGAACAAAAGTGCTCAATCATGTATGTAATTAATTTTGATGGTTGGTAAGCTGGGTTTACATCTTGTCAACAAGCGATGTCATTTTAGACTAAATCAGTAGCTAAAAAATTTAGAAACTAAAAGTACAGTGGGCATAGCCTGTAGAAAGGAACTATGCCAACATACATGTGGAGACATTTCGGAATACCATTGAGAACAGAAATGTACGTGTACAAACAGAGAATCAAAAGATCGTTTCCTGTACAACTTCACCTGACTGCTACTACATAGAAGATTAGCTAGCAGGCAATAAGTAATCCAACTAAAACATTCTAATTATGAAAAGGTAGCAGTAAACAACCCATCCTGTGAAATCATAGGTATACACCATCATATACATTATCTGTGACAACATAACTCTTCAATAACACATGAGATTACAGTAAATATATTTTGGCCTGTATTTATGTTTAAATGCATTAAGTGAGGAGATACTGAATTTTTAAATCAGAACCAACCAATCAGTGAGTGGAGAGCCAGCCACGTACCAGATGGCTGACCCGGCAGACGAGGACTGGCTGTGGATAAGAGGAGTAATACAGTATATGGGCGTGACTTTGGACGCATGGGGTAACCACGGGATGTTCCAAAGAAAAAGTTTTTCGTACATGTAGCAGCCCTGAGGAAAAATACTTACTTGCGAAAATTCCAAATATAATTTGTAAATACAATTTAAGCATTACTTACTAACAGATGACACATTTGGAAATGAAAAATTGTACAAAAGTTCCTCAAAGTCACCCACAAGTCCAAAGTAACTCTTTTATGGTAATGTTGGAGGTTGAGAGGGAATTTGAAATTGTTGTGTTGGATAGAAGAAGATATGAAGTAGTGATATGGAAGAGGTTGGGAGTAGGAGAGGTGGAACTATGTGGGAATTTGGGAAGATGTGTAAAGTAGTGGTGGAGGTTTGTAACGGAAGTGGAGTAAATGGGGAAGATTGATAGTAGGAAAGATGGAGCAGTAAAAGAGGTTACGAACACTGATTGTGGAGCAATGGCGAATGTTGGGAGTAGGAAAGGTAAAGAAAGGTGTTGGAGATTTATAAACAAATGGAGGAATGGAGGTGGTTGGGAGGACGGGTATAACAGAAGGGAATGTCGTGAGTGTGTATCGCTACTGAGAAGACTGGCATCACTTACATCTGTGTGGCAGAGTCACTATGTCTGTTGGAGCACATGCAGCAGATGACAGTGACACCCATAAGTGCAGTTCCGATGACAAGTAGCGTTAGTGATGTCGCCAAGCCAATAGTGGGCAGCTGCAACAACAACCTCATCTGCGATGCCATCTCGGGCGTGATGGAGGCGCGCTGCTCGAACCACAGCACCGGGAAGAATATTGTCGGCACGTTCCTGAACAGACTGCAACAAAACAACTCCCTCAGTCACTACGTGTACAATTGGAAATGAGGCAATACATTGCCAAGACCGCTACTTAATTTATGTCTGTAAGAACATGGTTCACGTTGTCGCTGGCTGATGGACTTTCTTGGTGAACTCCCGCTTCATCCGTATTTACATTACTTCGCTGCTTCTTTATAGGTTAGAATTTCGTGTAACTGCCCTCGGCGATGAAGAACACAGCCTATACAAGTCATTCATTAAAAGTCCTCCATTCAAGAGATGTAACTCTCGACATGGTATATTTAAAAGTTGTATTCTAAATTACTTTTAAATGAAAAAACAAGCACTGTTTGAACAGTTTCTTTACGTTGACTAGTTGCCAAGGTTTACACTTACATGAAGTCTTCAATTAAGGATTAGATGCTGCCACATGAAAAACTTTTATAGAGTTTTGATTTAAGATAAAACTGATAAAGTTTACTGTACATATTTCTAGCAGAACACTCTTATTAGACAAGTTCTGTTTCACCATCTCATTTCAGCATCACTAGAACTAAAAGTTGTAATAATTTTGTAAAGAAATAACTACGCAATAAATATACATGCTTTAAATTGCTAGTAAAATACTTAAAATAACATTATATTTTTTATATTTTTTATTTTTTTTTAATTGCCAGTTCCTTGAAACTGATACAAAAAAATAATACATTGCAAATATGAGAACTACTACAGAATGATGATATCTTAGCCTAAACATAATACATACACATCATCAATTATTCCCTGAATCTTTCAACATGCAATTTTTTTAATGTTCTCTTGAATAATGAGATGTTTTTACAGTCCTTTAACTCCTCCGGCAACATGTTAAACTTTTTGACACTTTCTTCCTTTAGCCGAGTCCACTCTTGTCCAAGCTTGTAATTACTTTAAATTACTACATAGTCTCCTAGTCAAGCAGGAGGGCCGTGGTGGTCGAAGGGTTAGACCTCTCACCCCCCCCCCCATCAAGGCGATCCGGGTTCGATTCCCAAATAGGTCGGTCCTCGGAATGTGGGAATCGTGCCGGACGATGCCGCTGGTTGGCGTGTTTTTTCGGGGATCTCCAGTTTCCCCCGTCCTATACTTTTCGGCGCTGCTCCATACATCATGCCAACTCTCACCAGCGCTAAAGACCTAGATGTTAAGCGCTGACCAAAATCTCTTCACTCACTCCTTGTTAAACATCAGTTTACGTATGGACATCAAAAAGTCATAGCTGCACAGCTCACGATGAGCGTTATAATGTATACGATGTACATGTTTTTATCAGAAGTTGCTGGTTGTGTTCACAATATGCAGGCCACATGCTGGAGACATGCAGGCAACGTGCTGGCGATGTGAACACAATGTGCAGACAATGTGCTGTTGTAACGTGCAGGCATACATACATTGTAATGTTGCCTGCCCGTGAAGTTGGCACATTCCCTGCACCTATTCTGCACATATGTGGCACATCTCAGCTCGTTGTGGAAATGCATGTGACGTGCAGGCAAAGTGAAGGCAACATTGCTCGACTTTTAGGAACATAATACGTACGCTAACTAACACAATAATTAGTTTTTTTTTAAATCTGAGATTAAGTGTCTGCATGTTACACTGCTCGTTATCCTTATCAGTGGAAAACACGAAATGTCTGCCACACCTGTTCAAAAAATTATTCTATTTTCTGCACATATGTGGCACATCTCAGCTCGTTGTGGAAATGCATGTGACGTGCAGGCAAAGTGAAGGCAACATTGCTCGACTTTTAGGAACATAATACGTACGCTAACTAACACAATAATTAGTTTTTTTTTTTAAATCTGAGATTAAGTGTCTGCATGCTACACTGCTCGTTATCCTTATCAGTGGAAAACACGAAATGTCTGCCACACCTGTTCAAAAAATTATTTTATTTTCCTGCGAGGTTTCAGCATTATTTATTCTGTGATTAAAGCATCAAGTCTTGTGACTGGCATGAAAAACTGTAGACGAGGTTGAGAAATACTAGCTTCGGCACCCGCTGGTATGAGGCAGCACCGGCATCCACTTTCCTGATTATTTTTAAACTATTTGAATATATTCGGCGAACATTTTTAGTTTGCATGATGTTACGGTTTTGACGTTATTTTGTACGCTCCTAAGAGGTTTTAAGTGATTTCACGAACGTGATATTGCAAAATTGGTATATGTAACTTTAAATAGTTCGTTTAGGTTTGTGTATTGGCTGTGACTTGTAGCTAAATGAAAGTCTCATATTTTTCATAGTTCGCTGCGTACTCGTTTGTGTATTAAAGAATTGAAACAAACATATTGCTTCTTATTTCAGAAAGACGTTTGACCAATGCTTGACTGGAAATGATTAATTGCAATTAGTTTTCTCTATGCTAGAATGCAGTAACTTCACTTTACTATTGGATAATTTTTTTCCAACACAAAAATACCACAATTATAAAAAAAGGCATCGTTGTCAATTTATTTCACTAATGCCATGAAAATATATGTTCAACGTCCTCCATAAAATAACAGCTAGAGTAGAAATACAGAGTTGATATACTTCAGATATAATTAAATATTTTCAGGCTCCATATAAGTACACTATAAGCAGTTTTCCGTAATTACTTAAATAAATATTTGTCAGATATAGCCATTAAAATTACGTTTAATGTATTGATTATAGAATCGATTATGTTAACCACTCAGGACCTCGGGGTGGACTTGCCTATAGAAATGTATGGGAGATACATGAAGCCACCTCTTAGGGTTTCACATCACTGTGCGACCTCTTGTTCAATAACGTTTTGTTTGGTTATAAGTTCGTAGTCATGGCACTGTATCACGAAAATAAGTAGCGATTAGTTATAGACTGTTCACGATAAAGTGAGCTTTGCTTCAAGTTTTTCTTATTTATTATAAGTTTTGGTGAGTGCTCAGTCTACAGTGAACTATCCATACAAACCTCATTTGCATTAACGTATGGTCTGTTTTATTATGTAATGATGGAAAGAAACAAATTCCAATATCCTCAAAAGGCCTCGGCACCAAATGTGACGCCAAAAAAAAGCGGCTTTAACTATTTCGCAATAAGTCATCTTCTGACTATTCTTACCTCCATACTCGGGACGAATTAATAGAAATTGCAAGCATCACATTTGCATGTAGCAATGTATAATTCAAAATACCATTGTTTGAAACCCGCTCGGCAAGGGGCGCTGAAAACAATGTCTAACAGTCTAACATGAATTTTTATGTTCTATAATCATATTTGTTCTATGTGTACGATGCTATTAAGTGTAGAAGGAACTCACTTTACATATGGCCTCTTCTCCATTAGGATGTTGATCTGGAAGCGTGCTGCCACGTCTAGAGGTATGCCAGTCGTCTAGAAAACATAAACAAAAAATAAAATAGCTTTCATTATATCCTAAGTGTTCGTTAATAACAGGGTATACTGTATTTCTAGCGTCTTATTTTGTGTACAAACTATTTACGAATTTATTGTGTGCATGTATACAAACTCAAATAATTCGTAAATATTTTATCCAACCAAAGCAGTAATCGGTGTTCACCGTTGAAAAATGTATGCACATATTAAATGTATGTGTATTTTATATATGTGTACATATATTAATCCATGTGTATTATATATACATATTGAGTCAAAAATTCAGATATTACTAAAGCAACTTAAATTTATTCATGTTCAAAATTTAGCCTAATTTCCTGTACTTTAGTTATGCAGTTTTACCTTAATATTGCAATCCTAAAACTACTAATCTACAAGTACACTACAAATTATAATGTTTTGGTTTTTTGCGCTGATGAACTTGCTGATTTATAAACTGTCAAGTTACGTATAAACATTACAATTACCTACTGTACTATAAACAGAAAAACACTTGATCACTCAAGATTCTAGGAATAAAACAATAGAACTGTGCTAAATCCATCCATGAGGTGACCAATCAGTTGATGTTGAAATACTTATGGTAATAATACCTCTGCATTTTGAAGACAGTTTAAAGAAATCTTCTTTTAGTGATTGGTAGTCACAGCCAGCGCCGGCAGGACTCGTGAACTGACATGACCAATAAAGATTAAGTATTATTATAAGCGTTAAGTACTTTACAACGTTCTGCTGTTACATTTTCCTGCAGGTGAGTTGGTTTTTCTTGTAGGTTAGTTCCAATATCTGTCAAGCTTAACATGTCACCTGTCATTACGCAAACAATATATGCGATAAATAATATTTCATGACGGCCTGAATTGTTATCAACCATAATGCATAAAAACTGAGCAGTATTCGATAAAATTATAAAATAATAACGTTTAACTGTCAAGCTGCATTAGGAATGTCAACAAGCTTGTAACTTGAGACGTTATAGGGACTATAGGAACTATGGTGTTGTCAGTATCTTACATATTGTTTACGCTGTAACTTCATCAGTGAAAGTAACGTTATTTTGGGATGTAAAAACCGTACATGAAGAAGCAAAACATTTGGTTCGCACTTTAAGGCCATGCTTCCCTGTTTGAATTGCTTCCACAATAATTACGTTTTAAGCTTAAACGAGAGCAGATATCAAAAATCAGTTTGGCAGTTTTGTTTAAAATAGTTTTCATCGTGTTGGCTATTTTTTTCAATTCAAGACAGTAAACGCTGCAACTTTAGCTAACTATGTAAGTAGAATTTTTTTTGTTAGTTGCCTTATTAGGTGAAACCGTCAAATTTCGTGTCTTGGAGAAATGAGATATTATGAAAAAAAGAAACAATTTAAGCAAAATTGCCAAACAGATAGTGATATTTTTTATGCTTTAAAAATAACTATCGCAAAACATTAGAGACACAACCAAGCTTTCTATACGAATGTCGTGGGAATGTGTGAGCAGTGGAGCTTTTCCATGGTGAAGAATGTGAAAAGAGAGTAGCAAGTGTTCACAATTTCTTCTCCTCTCTCTTTGGGCCGCGGTGGCCGATTGGTCAGCCCATTCGCCTCCCACCAAGGCGATCCTGGTCCGATTCCCGGCGGGGTCGGTGCACGGATTGTCGCATGTGTAGAATCGTGCCGGACAATGCTGTTGGTCCGTGCGTTTTCTCGGAGTTATCATGTTCCCCCCGCCCTTTCATTCCGGCGCTGCTCCATACTTACCTCATGTCACCCCTCACCAGCGTTGAAGACCTCAATGTTAAGCACTGACCAAAATCTCTCACTCACTCATTATCCTCTCCCCCGCTACTTTTACCCTCTATAAACGTGATAGATTTATGTCAGTCACTCTAGCGCACAAGATATTTATTTAGGCAATGACGTATACATTTCTTGATGTTTGAAAACACTTTGACGAGTTGAAATAACACAATATTTTGTACCTTTTTATTGGTTAACCAAACAAACAAGTTAAATGACATAAAACCAGTTTAAAGGAGTTTCAAAATTTATTTAAGTCACTTAAAACCAGTTTTAAGGAGTTTCGAAAGTTGTTCTGCCAATAACATTGATGGATATAGCTTTTATATTTAAATGTAGGTAAGTTACACCAAGTTCTCGTCTGTGTTGTTTAAATTAATTACACATATTAAGGAAAGTAACTGTCTTCAGTTGTCGATGATTGTAATTGTGGCCCATGCCTATGTTAGTAGGCGAGATATGTTAGTTTGGCGTTAGTTTAGCTGCTAGGCGCTGATTGGTAGAGTAGCTTGGGCGTCATCTGAATGGGCGGCAGACAGGGGCTCGGTAAACACAAAACTGGTTGTTTCTGTTATAATATATTGTTTACCATAAGAGAGTCCTCAAAAATGTAAATACCATTTACACTTATTTCTAATTATTCGCATCAAATTATATATCTAATTTTAATAATCTGTAGCTCTTTCCTTCTTTTGCTAATCCTCGCCCAACAATAAAACTTATTGTAATTGATGAAGAATAACCAGAGAGAAAATGTTATGTTTGTGAAATATAATTGAAATTACAATGGACTTTTTATTTATTGATTTGGCAATGATGTAAAGTTTGCAAAACACAAATTGTTATCTTTAGGCAATTCCTGGAGTCAAATAGTATTATAAAATGAAGCGTTTTCATATATATTCGTCATTGTGAGCAACAGACTTCTTATAGATAAATTCGTACTGGATTAATTCCAGGGCATTGATGAGCTCTGTGATCGTTTCCTGCAGTGGGCAGTTATTGTAAACTGAACCTCTTTTTATGGATGTGCGGTTTGTATGAGCAGCATATTTAATTTAAAAAAAAAGTATATCCCAAACATCCTGGCATTGAAATGATCTTTGAAGAATTACTGCAGTGGGTCAGAATTATAAACTGAACAGTTTTATGAGTTTACATAATTGCGAGCAACAGACTTCTTATAAACACATGCCGATTTCATATTGGGCACTGAATTGATTTTTGGACATTTCTTGCAATGGGTTAGTTTTGTAAACTGAACAGTTTTATGGGCTTACGTCATTGCGAGAAAAATATTTATTATAGATAAGTGCATACTGAATTCATGCCGAGCATTGGTGTGATCTGTGAAAAGTTTGTGCAAGTGGTAAAGCCAAGGGGAAAGGGGGTTGGTGATTAATAATAATAAATATATATATATATATATATATATATATATATATATATATATATATATATATATATATATATATCAAACATATTTTTTACGAGGAGAATATTCAACGCTTCGTTAAGAAAACTGGTAGAATAGTACTCTTTTACACGCTGAAATTCAAATTTCTCCTGGGGAAGAACCCATAGACCCGCGCTTTAACAACAGGGATCGGTGTTCCTTAATTCCTGATATGAAAATAAACACAAATCTTTACTGTATTCACACCAGTGAGTAAGTAATACAAACTGAACCGTTATTATGGGATTACATCATTGCGAGTAGCATATTTCTTATAGATAAATGCATACCGGATACATACCGATAGTTGAGATATCTCTGAACAGTTCCTGCTGTGGGTTAGTATTATAATGTGAACTGTTTTTACGGAATTACTTGTGATTGGCTGAATTCTCGTAAATAAATGCATTCCGGATTTATAACGTGTATTGCTCTTATCTTTGAACTATTGCTTTACTATATTTGTATTTTAATGTGAACGGTTTTAATAAATTACTAGCGATCGGCAGAATTCTCGTAGATAAATGTATATCTCAGATTTCAGCACATACTATCTAGCAACTGTATGAGGATAAATAATTTTGCCGGCCACTATGACAGTTGAGCAGGGCATGCCTCACCGGCTCTATGGTGATGTCGAAGCGATGTCGCTCTGGGTGCGGCTGTAGGCCTTCCACCTGCGCCAAGTAGTATGGATCAGCGAGGTAGTAGTGCGGGTAGGAGATGAAGGCAGGAGAGCCGAAGCGACAGCTGGAGACGTTCAGCACACCTGATGGCACACAGCGACCACCGCAGTAGCACTCGTTGGAGTCGTCCAGCGTGCCGTTGTCGATGATGGAGGCGCCACCCGTGTAGCGGTATGCCGCCAGTCCGTTCACCTGCACGTCCTCAGCGTAGTCGAACCAGATGGACCTGCGTACACACGAGTGTCTCTTCAGCACGACTGCTGTCAGCACTTCAACATTCCCCCGCCCTCGCATACTTCCTCACTCTACCCGGCCATTTAACTATCGCCTCATGATATTACAGGCGGGTCGGGATAAAGTGAGCACTTAAGAAAGCCCTGCTTATGTTCTATTTTCAACCAACTTGTATCTTTCCGCCCGTAACGACTAACGACAGGAAATGTATATATATAACCTCTGGACACTTTACGTGATGTTTGCACGTGTAAGATAAGACGCGCAGTCAGTATGAATCGATACAGATTGATTTTAAAAAAAAGTTATTTTTTATATAAAATGCAATTATGACAGCTTACGTTGAATTTTTTTCAGTAGTGTAGAATTTAAATAGGAAAATTCACGGGACTATACTGCGTAATTTCGCTGGCAACCATACAAGCAGTACAACGGCTAGTGATATTTTTCTAAGGTTAAATATTGAATGCTCAATTTATCCTTAACGATCTATAACATAGAACCAGCTTGTTTTCTCGATTGCAAGAAAGCACAACGTATGCTATATGTTGTTGTTGCTAAATGGTGTAAAACACCTTACCTCGGAGACAAACATTTCAATTCCTGTAAGCCTGGCATGTGTTTGATAGCCCGGAGAAGTTCAAACTACGTGTATTTGAGAGGAATGGATTGTTTTTTATTAGAACTTAACACCGAGGTCTATAGCAAGAGTTGGTGAGGGAGGTACGAGGCGAGATGGAGCAGCGACAAGAAGAAAGGACGATGGGAACTTGTCTCACATATGAACGTAAATACCTCCGTAAACTGAACATGGGTAGTCATAATGGGAAGCGAGTGGCATAACTGCTACACCACCGCGGTTCCTTCACACTGTGTATCAGTTCTGATGTTTATCGCTGTCAGATATATATGTAATACCTTCAGTTTCAATATAAGACTCTTAAACCTGACACTCACAATGCTGAAACCCTGCAAGCGAGGTCGAGTCTGCAATGATTCGTTGTCCAAGTGTATTGAGCAGTTCTGCAAACCTGTTTTAAAGTGACGAAGCCCGCAAATAGTTGATTTGCAACAGTAGCAGCACTGCGACAAACTAAGAGTGCTGTCTTCTTTACAGCCATGGAGTGAGCAAGGATAAGGTTTTACAAGTTAAATTATATTGCATTGACAAGGGGAGAAAAAGCTGTAAGATAAATTGTATATGAAACGATGTTTAAGAATGCTTTCTTACAATGGAAATTCTCACATGTCATAGCTTTCAGGGTATTAAAAAAAACTTCTTAACATATCCTACAACAATGTCGGCCTCGCCGTCGTGAATAAAATAGTCAGTGGTGGTATAGAGTGAGTAAGAGATTTTGGTCACTGCTTAACATCGAGGCCTTCAGCGCTGGCGAGGGATGACATGATATGAGCATGGAGCAGCACCGGAATGAAGGGGCGGGGGAATCGGGAGATCCCCGAGAAAACTCGCCGACCAACGGCATCATCCAGCACGATTCCCACATACGAAAATCCGGGACCGACCCCACCGGGAATCGAACCCGGGTCATCTTGGTGGGAGGAAAATGGTCTGACCATTCCACCACCGCGGCCCCCCAAGTCACATGGAATATAATTGAAAATGTATACCACTAACCTTGCTCATGCCACGGCCCCCAGTACAGAATACCCTTAAAATAACAGCGATGATATAATTTATTTCTCCTAATACTAGAGAATAATGTAATTGCGTTTAGAATTTCACAAAAGATGCTAAAAATTTTTTGTGAATAATATCTCCACTCTACTACATCTACTAAGTACAAAGAAAATTATTCATTTAATTCACTACAGAAGTATGGGGAAAAATGTACAAAAATATTAAATTTTTCCTGTTTGGCCTTTACTCAAAACACTAAGTAACAATTATTACTAACATTGTTTTGGAGAACTTTTTATACGTTTTCAGGGAGTTTAGTAACATTTCCATTGAAGATAAATTTACCTTTTAGAAAGGTAATCAATATTGACTTTCATAGCATAGTTGATAGAGTCGGAAATTTCGTATGTTCTGTGAAACAGTCGAAAACGACGTAACATTTGCTCGGTAGGCCAAGAGTTATTGGCTATTTTTAAAATAATTATTGTGAAGCCTAGAAAATTATCCCATTTTTTTTGTCACAAATGATAGTACTGTAAACAATTATGTTTTATGATAAAATTTTTATAAACAATTTTTTATCAAGCAGACGCTGAAACAGTTTAAATAAACTGGTAGATATATAAAATATATTTCAGTGTAAATCGTGTGTGACAGGCAATTACTACCTGTTGAAATGACACACGTTGCCTTGCCTGCCATTCACTGTTGATCGAAGCAGTCGCACGGCTACCCTAAATGCTTCAGGATGTGAACTCTACAATGTGGGTTTTGATCAGCAATGTTAGCTGACTGATAGTAGTACACTATCACAGTTTTACTACGACGCACCTCAGCTTCGGCTATTTGGTTCCTACGAAAAGACACAGTCTATCCCAACTAGGGCAGTGATGGTTACTGCATCGACTACAGCATGTTTATGTCATGATAGCGACTGAGGTACTATAGAGAGTGGGTGCGCTCGTCCGCTATAAACGAATACTCGCATTGAACAACCAGTAAAAATTCAAACTAAATTCGTCAGAAAAACATTCATTCAAATGAATTAATTTTTACAGTATATTAATGAACGGTCCTACTAATAATGTTATATGTTAATGTTCTTTATGTACATTTTTTTTCTTCAAGATATAACAATGTGCAATTCACTATTGGCAGAAAAATACAGGAGAAAACATATTAAGTAAGAAACTTTCTTATTTTTCAAGATAGGCGTGGGTACCAGCCAGCGAAAGGAAGATAAAACTTTAAATTTAGTTTTTATGCTACACCCGGGGTGATATGAGTTGTTGTTATATAGGCGGTAGGTAGGACACGGGAGTATTACAGATGTGCTCGGTCTAGATCAACGACCCGACCTGCTCCCTCGATTTATGCACACTGCATTTACTATGTTCATTTAAATGTATTGTTATTTCAAATATCTTTTACAGTTTTTAATGCTTAACGTTACTGTATACTAAACTAGCTACGTAATTATTATTTTTTTTGTATTTTATGGTTTTGATTAGCCTAGAATAATTATGCAGTTGTCATTTATTTTTATCATCGGTTTTTAGATAAATAACTCAAAACAACACCGTAGGTATATCGTAACAAACAAGAGGCCACCAAGCCATAAAGTAGGCCTGAATTCAGAGACGTCTTTCTTTGGTTATCCACCCATTGAATGGCTAGAGCCCACGATTTTTTGTGAAAAGAATTCTGCAACAGTTTGTTTCAATGCCACATGTGCACATATGCAGCCCTGCTTCATGCTCAGTGATTGGCTGTTTATAACTCTCAGCGTCTAGTGTTCTACCCACAAATCACAGACGTGTGATGTCGCAGTAACATTGTTCCTGTTGGCACAGTCAAATGAGCCACGTCTGTGCAATAATACATTCTGCCAATAACCACGAAGTGCTTCATATGTGCACATAAGTCACTGAAACAAACTGTTGCAGAATTATTTTCGCGGAAAATTGTGGGCTCTACGAATGGCTGTTCTACGAAAACTTCTCGGCAGGGACGTCTTTCGGTGGTTGGTTGACCGCTGGATATTACATTCGGTCCAGCTGAAAGTGAATGAGCTCTGAAGCTCGTTCGAAAGTCTATTCAGTAGAAAGTAAACATAACAGTTTGTATTTGTTGTACATCATTGTTAGAGCCACGAGCTTGTCACGAACATATTTTCAGATGCTAATTAAAGAGGATGATTTATCGCGGGAAAACTTGACTGTTTGCTGAGTTTTAACGCACGTTCAGTTTACAAGATGATGACTGGCTTTCGCTGTTATGTGTAGCTGTTGCCCTATTTGACTGAGACAGTAAGAATCCCGCTGTTGTAATATTTAAAGCCTATTATTGGTTTGCAGACAGCTACGTTGTGTCAGACGTACATCACCTAATTATACGTGTTGTAACAAACTACAGCGTTTTCAAGGGTATGTTGGCACAAAACATTTTCGCGATATATCATCCTCTCTAGTTATTATGTCTCGATGCCTCACGTACACGTTGGCAACTCTGCTGCTAGGCTATAGGCCGGGTGTCTGTGTTAAGACAGGTCTCTCATATGACTGCACCAATCAGAACAAGGTTACTGTGACGTCATACGTCTGTTATTTGTCAGTAGAAACCCAAGACAATCACTGACCATGAAGCAGAGCTACACTTGTTCACATAAGACATTCAAACTAAATAGTGCAGTAATATTCTCACCATAATCGCGGCTCTAATCATTGTTCATGTAAGAAGGTGCATGTAACTTCTATGAAATATTATTCCCACATGGAAGAACTGTAATTTAAAAATTCTGGAAAATTTGTTTTGAAATAAACTTACACGGGTTTAAAATCATTTCGCTGGTAGGGATTACAAAGGCTCCGTGTGTTGCTGCGGTGGTAGATGATTTGGAGGTTAGAAATCTGTTGAAGAAGTTTTAAAATGTTTTAAATATATGGAAAATGAAATTCCAGTTCCGAGAATATATGTCCGAATTACGGCAGGACCATTTCATTTGTGTAGGGCATTTTAAGTTTTTTTTTTTTTCAAAAGCCGTTGTTAGAGATGTGCTGTATTTTTATGTATAACATTTGAAGAGTTTTAGAGAATCGTGGCTTACCAGTCCCACAATAATGTAGTTAATTATAGCTTCTAGTTCCCTTCTACAAAACAACCTCTACTCCCTCAAGAGATATTTGTTTCTTTACTCAGCCATTGGGACACTGAACTGCTGATCTTACCGGGCTGGTAACTGCTGGACATATTGAGCATTCACTACACGAATATTACAAGGGGAAGGAATGACACGACTTTGTCTGCAGTCGTCTCAATATGTATTAGTCCTATGTATTATGTTTATCTTATTGTTAATTTATGTAGCTATACAGTAGTTGTCAATTAATGTGTACAAAATAGTTCTGAGAGAACTAGTAACTTGGCGTGGGGCTTTTGTTACCATCGTAATAACTAGTACTAATCCATGATGTGGTGTACCATGTTTGCATACTGGAGCACACACGTGCAGCAATTTATTTAACTTTGTGACGTAGTATCGCAATACCAACATGACCAAGGATGATACTTAATTGAATGTTCCTGCGAACATTGGTTTGCTGCCTTAACAAATATTTACATTTATCAGGTCAGTGGTGGAAAGTGCCCCGTAAACGACATTAAATAGCACCGAGTTGAGTAAACGAGTAGTTTGGAACACACATTTAGGTCAGTAGGCGCCATTATCTGATGACTTTGTGAGCATAGCTGTGCTTTATAAATCATATCCAATCAAATAAATTAATAAATTTCATTCGTAACACACCAAGCATGATGGGTAGTATCCGACAATTGTTTCTAGGGCATAGCCAGTTGTGCGCCGACATCCCAGTTCGGCTATTTAAACAACTATGTAATACTTCCTGTGAACGTTAATACTGAACCAACGACTGTTTTAAGACCAGTACTGCTATTAGACATCTGTTATTTATGCGATTATGTTAGTATTTTTTACTATTTATGTATCATTGTTAATATTAGTGTTATTTTTCAGATGGTATTTGTTGAATCCGTGAAATATGACACGACATACAGGGCCTAAATACCAACAAAACATAGGTGTAAAGCACTGCACCTGTGCGGGTAGACAACACGCGTTTCGTACGTTACACAGGTTGCATAGCGGCAGGCGTTATTAATCTACTCGTGAAAATACTACAAAAATATTTTCAACGAAAACCAATGCCCTAAGAGTGCCGGACAAAGGCAACATTTCTTTGCTACAGTCAAACTTTTTCTTAATTTATCAAACAATTTTGATTAAAATGCACGGTTACCACTTTTAGAACAATTACAACGACCCTTATATGAATTTTATTAATGTCAGAGGTATGATTTTACAAAACGCAAACAAAAATGTTTAACGGCTTCGTTCACATAAACTCTGTACGAAAAAGTGTTCTTTGAAGTATCGCGGTTTCTTATTTATGTTCACAAAACATTACAAAACCTCTTACTTTAAGGGTGCGTGGCGCCCTTAATAGTAACTTTAGGCCAGAAGTCGTATACGGTTTAGACATATTTCGCTTTCTGGAATCAGCTCGCGAAAGGTGTCTGTTTAATTAAGAATTATCCTGTATATATTCCAATATCGAAACTATTAATTTAAATTGTATAAAACAAGAAAAATGTAGGTTGTTGGATGTCCATTAAATTGGATATTGACAATTAGTCTGCGGCTTTAGAAAACATAAACAGTATAGGGATACAACACTTACGTGAGAAGTCGAACAATAACATTCCAGTAATGTTGTAATAAAAGTATGTCGTATTAATAGAAACAAAGTTATCAGTGGTAAACTGTTGTCTTCAGAGGAAGCTACCTACCTCCCAACAGTAACTCGTTACTCGTGGAAATATAGTTTCGGTTGAGCTCTGTTGAAGAACTCCTCAAGATGTACCGAGTATACATGACTCTGTAGCAGCTTTTAGAATGTGAGATGAGAAGGTTTTACGGCCCTTTAACAACGAGATCTTAAGAATGCAGGGTGTATAATTCAGCTCTAAAAGCATCAGTTCAGAATTGTAGGTTTCTCGAAGCCAATTTGCAAAAATCAATACACAACAATCCTAGGCAATAATTTTTGCCAACTTTATCTGAGAACACATTTTTCTCGATTTACGTGCGTATGAAAAACAATCTCTGACGCCGAATCTCGTATCTTTACTGCAACGTAAGAGATCACGCTTAAAAATGCACCATTCTGGGTAAATGTTTGCTCATAAAGTTGGCTAATAGAATTATCAAGGATTGCTGTTTTGTATTTCTTATGTACTGACTTTCAAAAAGAGTAGATCTTAAGTGCTTTTTATCTACCACGCCCTCTTAAGGGCGTAGTCTACCGCAATTTTCATCATCATTATTTTATTTTTTTGTTTGTACCACATATTTTTTCTTATTTAAGACACAAAATTTGACTAAATTTGGCTCTTATGAAATTTTTTTATCTCTTATAGTTTTCGCGTAATGGCTTGTTAAAGTCATATTTTGCATGTTTCCGTTTTAACGACTACACTAAAACCAACTTAAACTAAAAATAAAAATTTAAACAATTCAATAATTTTTTTTAAAAATACAAAAATTTTTATTCATTAATTTTATGAGCATGTCATTGTAGCCTGTAATGTCTTTATCCTCTGTGATTTTTTTTTTTTTAGTTTGGTATATCAGTTGGTTTTAGTGTAGTCGTTAAAACGGAAACATGCAAAATATGATTTTAACAAGCCATTACGCGAAAACTGTGAGAGATAAAAAAATTTCATAACAGCCAAATTTAGTCACATTTTGTGTCTAAAATAAGAAATAAAATATCTGGTACAAATAAAAAATTTAAAAAAATGGTGACAAAAATTGCGGTAGACCGCGACCGAGCCGACTGTTGTAAAGTGGACAACACAACATCCATGTCCGAGCCAGGCTTCGATCCTCGGACCTCTCGCACTGTATGCCGCCGCCTAACAGACTACGCTACGCAGGTTGGCAGCTTTCGGAATGGTGGACTGAAATAGGTCGTTACTTTTTAAGGATAGCCATCGCTTGGTTCGACCACGATAAAAATTTTAGCAATAAAATGATGCCTGTGAAATATGAACAAGAGACCGAGAGAGACGAAATACTAATATATCAGCACGGGCTCGTTTGTAAAGAAACAACGAGACTGCGTTAGTAACATACTGTTATTTAGGTAAATTATGAAATTGAAAAAAAATTAATGAATAAAAACGCACACATTTCATAAATTTGGCTATACCTATTTTTATTCCATTTAGAAACGTGTGCCTACGCCTATACTGTAATATACACAATGTTCTTGAAACAAAATGAACTATTACACGCCGTGGTTGAAACATAAATAACAAAAAAAAAAGTGCAACACTGTTTCAGACTACATCTGAATGAGAAATTGGCAGTTCTTAAATTAATTAATGCACTATAAACGTATCAAACTACACGTCTGAATGAGTTGTGGAGAGTTTGGCCAAAATGTCTTGTCTCATAATGCATTTTTTCGTGTTCAAAACAGAACAATTCTTTTCTTCTTTTTTTGGCATGTAAAACAATGCATGAATTACTAGAGTGTGCGAGTGATTTAAGTTGGCATTTAACATTGAGGTTTTTAGCGTGGTTGGGTAAAAGGAGGGGGGAGGGCTTGCTTGATGTAGGCGCCGGAGTTTCTAGAGTGGCGGGGGAGGGTAGTCCCAGAGAGTGGCCGCCAGCCAGCGACATTGTCCGGCTGTATTCCCACATGCGGAGGTCCGGAGACCGCTTCCACCGGGGATGGAGCCCGGATCACCTCAATGGGAGGCGAGTGGTCTGGGCATTCGGCCACCGCGGCGCACATAAATTACTAGAATACAAAGAACATAAGTAATTGGTTTATCTCTGGTTCTGTATATAAAGCAATTAGACAATTAGTACTGGTAACACGCATTTCGGCGCGACTCCTGACGACGACTGGGATTTATTTATTATTTTGAGTATGTGGATATCGCGTTTATCTGTATTCAAAACAGTTTTAATAAAATGCATGTGTTTAGCGAAATTTTAACAAATAACCAGTGGCGGATGTAAGGGGGGGCAGGGGGAGGCGGACTGCCCCGGGCGCCGGGTTAGAAGGGGCGCTGGTTGTTCCGAATATTTTTCCTTGGGAATGAAGTGTAAATGAGTGTAAAAAACATACAATATCCATACCAACACATTTAGACATTTACTAGTTTTGTATTTTTGTAATTTTATTAACCTTGAACACCATATATTGTTATAAATTCAGTGTTTATTTATAAATAGAATGCATACTTCAAAATAACAGTTGCTAATAAAGTTAATCTACATCACGCCACAATGAAAGCAGCTATTCTCAAAACAGATGCACTCAGAACAAAACTGACGTTCTGCAGATGTTTCATTGCTTAAAATATTCCATTATTTTGAAATAAATGTGGATTATAATTATTTCAAAATGCTTTGCGATGAACTAAAGTTTGTTAGAAATACGTGTCTCGCAACAACTTTGCTTCCGTAACTTATTGACTTTAGATTGAAGTTACGAGGTTATCACTATCCACAAATAATGAACAACGCTATGTTCCAGACAAAGACGCGTACTTATAGAGTCGTACACGTGTGCCGAAAAAAAATACGAGGTAGGATTTGTAGAAACAGTTTTTTTTTCCTTAGTAATTTAGCATCAAATACAAAATTTTTCAAGATTAGTGTGTCTATATATACATAAATAAATAACGGACGTTAAGAAAATGGCAAGAACCAACATGTTAACGAGAAGTATCATAGCCCTCGATAATATACCAGAATTTTCAGATAAAGGTTGCTTGACTAGCTACAATTTCAGGTAAAATATAGAGACGTTACAGAATCGCATTCTTGAGCTGGTAAAGAAACTGCATGTAAACAGCGGCTAGCAATCAGTATCCTACAGCTTACGAGTTACATTACTATAGTGAAGGAGGAGAAGGGAAGATGTAGGGATACTCGCCTGCAGAGGTCGGTAGAGTACATGGACACACGGTCCGCCCTCTTCCTGTCAGGAGGCCAGAGCTGGCCTGCAGAGCCACGTATCTCAGCACACTGGCCCTCGTAGTAGTCTGTGTTGTTACGATGATTCCATAGCCTCAAGTTGCCTAGTTTTCCTATGTCGTCTCTGCCTGTGTCCATGTTGTACAAACCGTCATACGTCGTCGACCCGTTCCTCTGTAACACACACCACACGTCTCCAACTGTCTGCAGAGCCACGTATCTCAGCACACTGGCCCTCATTGTAGTCTGTGTTGTTACGATGATTCCATAGTCTCAGGTTGCCTAGTTTACCTATGTCGTCTCTGCCTATGTCCATGTTGTACAAGCCGTCATATGTCGTCGACCCGTTCCTCTGTAACAAACACCACACGTCTCCAACTGTCTGCAGATCCACGTATCTCAGCACATTGGCCCTCGTAGTAGTCTGTGTTGTTACGATGATTCCATAGTCTCAGGTTGCCTAGTTTTCCTATGTCGTCTCTGCCTGTGTCCATGTTGTACAAGCCGTCATACGACGTCGACCCGTTCCTCTGTAATACACACCACACATCTCCAACTGCCTGACCTATACCTCCAAGTGTGGATAACTGAGGCTAGATCCACGCAACACTGCAACAAATATGTTGCTGTTAGGCTCGGCAGCGATGGATCATATAGAGACATTGTCGCACTCGCCTAGTGTCGCTTCGCACTTGTGCGCAGTTTGTCTGTCGCCCTTGTGGAAGCTAAGTGGCGCCTTGTCATTTTATTACCGGGAACGTCTGCAGGAAGTAAAACTGAAGTGACCTTGGATATATTAATATCGATCTTTGTAATACAGTTATATATTCTGTATAGCTGCGCTAAAAGCCGGTTTTGATTATGTTTATTAGACCAATGTTTATAATGTGCGTTATGTTCTGGGAATGATGTATAAATATCCTCTGCATTTTTCATTTCCTTAGATCAGTACAATGGGAGTAAGTTTATTAGTTTCGAAAAAAAGTATACTTCTAAAGAATTGTCATCTATTACGTACAATGAACTATTGCGTAGGTGTAATCCCTAATTCAGATGATTTAGCGCACCAAGTCTTAAGTGTCAATAAATACTAGTACGTTTTATAGATGTTAGTGATAAATTAAAAGATTGACATCACTCGTACACGAATGTCACGATTAGCTTTGTAGTAAAGCAGGAATTTGGCTTTGGAAAGGGTTTCCTTTCCTTCAGCTTAAAAACTCTCCAGTTTCTTTAAACTGTTTATTTTCGTCAAATGTTTAGCACAACGTTAATAAATAATACTATTTATAATCCATGCAAATTCTAAAGGAAAAAACACTGCAGTAGATAGCAAAGCAATGGAATATTTTTTTATGTGAAACTAGGTACTGTGGAGGCTAGTCTTCACTAGCACTTCTCCCACTTGGAAGTCAATGCACATACACCTTTCTTTCAACTGCAGATGTGTGAACAGTCAGTCAGTCCGACCTGTGCAAAGTAATTAGCCAGTCGCAGATTTCCAGACATTATGTACCCATTTTCTTGCTCATCTATGTGTGCGCATTTAATTCTACTGCACTACGACGCAACAAACGCAAGCAGGTGCAAGTTACAACTTAGACCAGAATTGCAGTGACTTATCCTGGGACATAGTTCCGTACGAAAGATATGATGGATTATAGGTATTAATAAACCCTATTGTGTGGCGAATAGAAAGAGAGGTACACAACGTTGAAAATAAAATTTTGCAATGCGTTAGAGAAAAAAAAGTACCGCGAAGTACAAGGGATGAAGCCACCATAAACGTGATCTGGCTTTTAAGAATCGACGATAAAAATTGGATGGTTAAATCGTTCACAATCATTTATTAAGGCCATGATCACTTGTTTCTACATTTTCGCGATATAAATTTTTACGCCAAAATTTGAGCAGATATCAAAAATATGTTTGGCAGTTTTCTTTACAATGGTCTTCTCCGTATTGTTTGATTTTTTCAAAGAAATAGTATAATATAATTTTAGCTAATTTGTAATGTGCAGGTATTGGCGTAGGAAGGTATTAAGTAAAATATGTACTTATTTAGGGTAATCTGCGAAATTTGAATTTTCTGGTCATGTGACCATTCATTCGATTCCGATACCGAATCTACAGTGCAAAATATGCTACGAGGATTTTTATTGAGTTGAAATTAAATAAGAGAAAGATGTAAGAATCTGGTCCGTTCCCTCGGGCCAGCACAGCAGGTGGTGTCGCAGGAGCTTTGGTGCCATTGGGCCCATTACTCTTCCCACACCCCTCCGCTAGACCACTCTGGCCAGTAGGGAGAGGGGGATGCCGCAGCCTATAGCAACGAGGTTAGAGACTGTGAAAAGTAATATGAATTAGAATTTTGGCTAGAGTAATCTGTTAATTTAAATAAGTAATATAAGTTAAGAAAACAAATTATAACTGTCCAGGTTTTGAAACAAAATATGCAAAATGAATTAAATAAATGCGATGATGGTGTACTACAGTAAGCGGGGCTGTTTATGATTGCTCTCTTCCCATTGGCCGGATTACCAATACCGGGACCGGTGGCGGGTTTGCAGACAGCGTGGGGAGAGAAGGGGAGGAAGGAGGTTGCGAGAGTGCTCGCGTCGGGGGAGTCTTCAGGGGTTCGGGCGTCGAAGGTCAGGGCGGCAGACCATTGACAAGACGACCCGATCAACTGAGTAACAACGACGGGGCGAGTGAAGTTGATCGGCGGCGCGACGTTAAATGCGGTGGATAAGAGGGACTTTAAGGGTAACTAGGTTGGGGCAGCAGGCCGCCGACACGACCACTTAATCCGCGTCGACGGCAGAAGGCGGGGTGCTACTAACTCAACTTCAACTTAGTGTATCAGCCGCGCTAGATTGACGGGTCTGTACAATTATTAGCCACGCCCGCGGTAGTCAGCAACTCAGTGAACCATCGGCTTATAGAAAGTGATAAGACCTTGTTTTTATTCACCTAAAATCACAATAATAATCAAAAGGGTAGAAAACAATAGCCAGATAAAACATTACCAACAAACAGAAAAAATAAAGTAACATCAACAAACAAGCATGTCGTAAATTATGTAGTTAACGAAATTGTGGTTTATGTATTATTTTAGTCGAAAGCACTGTGATTTCTTGTCTTGCAAAAAAATTAGCTCTCTTCACAAATGCGATTTTAAACAAAGGTGCCAAAAATGTTATATATTTGCTCTCTTTAAGCTTTATAAAATAATAATCGGAAAACCAGTATAAACAAGAGAGCATGGATTATGTAATGGTTGTCTCCTTATTGTCATAGGTAACTTTAGAGTACGAATCGGTAATTATAGGAACACTATTACTCGTACTATAAACATTAAGACAAAGAACGTCTTCCTTATTTGAACTTGCTCTGGTCAACCATTTTCGAGGAAATGTTATTCATAATTTCGAATGTGCTGTGTAATCCTACGAGAATAGGAAATACATTAACTGCTTGTGCAATGCTATTTAGCTGTACCGAACAGTTAATATGAGTGCAGAGATTTGGGCAGCTCATAACAGCAAATACTTGAAAGGTAATGAGGATAACATTTATGGATATGGAGCTGAACAAGATTTATCGTGCGGAGAAAACAAGAGATCCTAGAGAAATTACAACGGTTAGCAGAACCTACTGGCGCGTATATTACGTTGCGAAAATCTGACTGTGACTGTGTTAGGGGTCGAACTTGCTGCACATTTGTAGGAGGCCGCTTTCATAATAAGTGCAAATAGGAGCAATGCATGTTACATGTGAGTGAACTACATTTATAATAATTGAAATATGTACAACAGCTATTATAAAAGATAACGGGTTCGACACATACCGAGCATTAATTGAAAACACAATTCACCATTATTTAAATCCCATATTTGGCTCCAAATTGAACATACTATAAAAGTGTAGATAATTACATAAATATTATCTTGAAGCAAAGGATATTTGTACATCTCCATGGGTTCAAAGGATTGAATTTCGTAAATCGCTTCTTAGTGTTTGCCTACGCACACTCTCAGAGAAGTCACCCTCAATATCTCACGTTTCTAGGTCTAGTGTTTTGGGCTGTTTGTTAAAATGTTAGTCGATCAGTCAGTTTTCCAGTTTATTTACAGAGATTAATAAACTACCCAAATATAGCACCAACTCACTGAGGGGTGACGACAAGGAATGTGTATATATTCAAAAGTAAATACCCAAATTTGTAACAGGACAGTCAAGTGTACTCTACAATAACACTGAACATTACAGTTGAGTGTGTAAGTCAATAACAAATCACTGCTTGTGTTTATTTGTGAACGACTTTCATTTAGTGTTCATGTTTGACTACCATACGGCCTTGCTGGCGTTGACAGTGGTAGGTCATAGGTCTCGCCCGTGTTGAGCGATCAGCATCTCAAGCCACTGCTGAAGACATGGCTTGTGCATCGGCCTATGACTATTGTTAGACATAGCCTCACCTCGTAGAACCAGCCGAACTTGTCGTAGGGTATCTTGACGTCGGCCGGCAGAGGGAAGGTGGAGCCCATGGCAATGACAGGGTCTGAGTAGCCGTCGAAGAGTAGTTCGCCCACAGTCTTGGTCACGTACACACGCTGTCCCAGTGTGGAGAAGGCGATAGACATGGGCTTCTGTAGGAAGTAGCTCCACTCTCGCGCCACGTATGATGCTGTCTGCCACACACAACAATACCATACACATCTCCACCTGCCTTGTCGAAGTACTTTCACACCTACCACATCACGATGTTGTTCCAACACTAATACACACTCTCTATATTATTATATGATGAAAGTTTACTACGGGAAAATGTAAATAATAATTGTTTCTACATCATTAACAGATATGTTGTTAGGAAAATCAATTTTTTTATGATCACGGTTTAGAAATGTAAGGGCACTGACTCATATACAATTTTAAAGTTGTTTAAATTTAATGTAGTACCTGGTATTGTGGCCTCTGTGGTTGAATGCTTGAAGTTACGTGGCCTGTTGACATGACTGGTAGCTGCGACTGCATTTATGATGCATTTGTGATATTTTAGAAGTTCATCAGGGGTGTCAGTTCAGGTTTTCTAAAGGGGGGGGGGTGTACAAGATATTTTTTTCGGCAACAGAGAACTTGTTGCATCTTTTTTTATTAATTAAGCATGTATAAATTAGAAACTTTAATAATAAAACTTCAGTTTTATGTGCTTAAGTTAGCGTTATTTAAATGACAAAATACAAAAAAATCAATTTTATACACTTAAAATTCTAAATACAGGAGGGGGGGCACCCCGTCCCCCTTAAATGAAGCCCCTGAAGTTCATGCTTGATCTTTGAAAGAACTGTGCAATGGGAGTGCATGACTGGATTTAGTTGCTTGGACATACTCCATTGCGAAGTATTTTTCACAGTGTAGTATGCCCAAGCAACTAAATACAGTCAAGTTCATGCTTACATTGAGAACGCCCGTTTCACTGTTTTATGTTACACCAAAATTACCGAACGATGGAAAGAAAATTAAAGTTTTGATTAATGACTCGAGGTTACTTACATTACTGATTTAATGTGGTCGCCTAGGATGAGACGATATTTTGTTACGAAAGTTTTAATTTTTGTGACTAAACACTATTATATTTCATTTATATTTTCCACAACAAATTATTTCAAATTTGGTTCATGAACCTCATGACATTATAAGTATTCAGCTCCTAAATTACCAGACCAAAGAATTACATTAACGCAAATACCTTCTATTTGGTAGTTACCGTTAGTTAATTAACTGTTCTAGGGAGCATAGTAAAATACATTATTTCTAAAAGTTTCAAACAAATTATGCAACTTAATGTGTTAATAAATTGAATGTGCACTATAACACAACTTTAAAAATAAAAAATACATAGTAAGCATGCACCAACTCCTTAAATACACAAAATTCATTACAGAACTCCATTAATTTTAAGTTCCACAGTTACACGCACAGTAACGATGTCAACATTTGACTGTAAACAGTCATCTCAGTTTGATGAAATATGTTGTATGGTATAATTTACTTTACACAAATAGCTATGAGGTCGTAATACGATTTATATGCATGCAACTTGTCACAGTATGTCACTTAGGTGCTACATAGACATATTTATATGAGCTCATTTCTATTGAAAACGTTGTTCTATTGCATAAATATACTAAAGTTCTCATCTCACGAAACTTTATTATTTTACTTGAAAGAAATGTCTTTATAGTGATTAATTAATGTGTCCAATAAGTTTATTGACCACAGAGATTGTCACAAGTATATTACAGATCATCAGTTACTTAGTGCGAGATAGACGAGGGTAACGAGAAACTTATGCTCTGAAAGTTTTCAGGTGATTTTTGTAATGGCTTTCATAACAGACCAATCAATTTGGAATATAAGAGCACACCATGTGACAACTGCATGAAATATGACAAAGAAGCCAAAAGTATGCTGTCATGGCGCAAAATTGTGCACATGAGGTTTAAATTATTCCAACAGCTTTAAAACAAGATAAATTCTAATTTCAGTAAAACGTGTTAATTTTAAATACCATTTCAACTTATTTCAATTAACTTAAAAAGATACTAAGACAACAAAAATTATTTTAAAAATAAGTACAACTTTACATAACTTGAAATTGTAAATGGTCGTATTAGTGGAGTGTCTGGCTTATAACCCAACAATTTTGAGCTGCGTAAGTCCATAGATCTGCGTAATATTTTATTTATACCATTTGTGTATTTACTTTCGAGTGCTAATTGTCGATTTTTATTTGAGAAATACACTTATCATAGAAATTATTACAAACCGACAAGCAGTAAGAATTTTTTATCAACCTGTTTTATTACTTTCAGATGCAGCTAGACTAGACAGCGGTGTAATGGTGCAGGTAGACTAGACAGCGGTGTAATGGTGCCGCTAGACTAGACAGCGGTATAAAGGTGCAGTTGAACTAGACAGCGGTGTAATGGTGCAGTTAGACTAGAGAGTGGTGTAATGGTGCAGGTAGATTAGACCGCGGCGTAATTGTGCAGGTAGAGTAGACAGCGGTGTAATGGTGCAGGTAGACTAGACAGCGGTGTAATGGTGCAGTTAGACTAGAGAGCGGTGTAATGGTGCAAGTAGACTAGACAGCGGTGTAATTGTGCAGGTAGAGTAGACAGTGGTGTAATGGTGCAGGTAGACTAGACAGTGGTGTAATGGTGCAGGTAGACTAGAAAGCGGTGTAAAGGTGCAGGTAGACTAGACAGTGGTGTAAAGATGCAGGTAGACTAGACAGCGGGGTAACGGTGCAGTTAGACTAGACAGCGGTGTAATGGTGCAGGTAGAATAGACAGCTGTG